>JACJUY010001736.1:3249-104946 GCA_014220935.1 Platorchestia sp. MABIK
CAGACATTCGGGGACATATCTCAAACTCTTTTGAAATAAAGAAAAACAGAATCGTGAGAATCTCATTTTGTGCCCGATATGGTTTCCTTAAGTATAAAATATTTGTGTAATTCAACAAAAAATGGGCTTTACTACAGAATTATTCAATAGTACATTGCTTGTGTTACAATGTACATAAGTTGCCAGGTTTTGTGGCACAACAGAAACTTTGGAGTGGCATGAAAGAAAGTTTCCTGAAGTTAATTTCTGTCTGGCAAATTGTTTTTCTGGTCTGAACATGGTAAAACACTTTTAATTCCTATTGGAAAGACAAGTTTATTCTTTCCTGGTCACTGTGGAAGGAACAATGATTTACTACAAGTGTAAAGATTTTTCTACTGAAAAAGTGATTTCTTTGTGAAGCTAAAATTTTTCATTTCTAATGAAGTAAATTTAAGGCCAATGAAAGAAAGAATAACGGTATAAAGTAATTTTTTAACGCAGTATATGACTATTTAGTAAAACTTTTCCACTCTTCAGTTGCATTTGATTGCTCAGAAGTTGGCCTAAGAATGTCATTAAAGGTGTGTGATGCTTCATCCCACCACAGATCTTTTTCCAAGTAGCTAGAGAATAATTGCAGGGAATTGGGATTATCATGATTTGTTTCTTAACAAATCCTGTTGATAAAACTTTTCATCATTGATTGATATTTTGGTATCTTTTAAGATTTTGAGATAATTTAGAAAGGATTGACAAAAATTTTGCTAAACTGCTAGATGTTGTTCAAAATTGTTCTTGCGTCTGGGGATAACATAGTTCATTGATATAAAAAGAACTTGCATAGCTAAATTACCCAATGCATTTTTGTTTCTCTCCTATCTTATTCTCAAGCTGTATTATGTATCTGAACAAAATCAATGAATTGAGTAAAACTGAACTTAATTCCCCTCAGGGGGAGACAATTATTGTATCTATGGGAATTGGCGCTCTCAGGGGGACTATGTGAGGGCCCGAGCTAAGGGTTAGGTAGGCTTCCTTTTTGTTGAAATAACATAGGTTTTCGTTCTGTTACGGACCATCTTTTTTTGGTTCACTGCTGTCCTGTTTTTTTTTTTCAACACCTACTACTTTCCTCTTGAATTTTGATCTTGTTTCATAAACTTCTTTCTCAATCTTACTGTTTCTATGCCCTTTCTGCGTAGATTCCACGTTCCCTAAACTCCATCCTAAATGGTGCCTTCCTCCTTCCTCTCTTTGGATCGCCTTTTTAGCGGATAGGGAGGCTTAAAACTAATAATCTAATCTAACTGAACTTAATTTGGAAGTACAGTACTATGATACTATAGCTTGACATTAGCTTACAAGGTTGTTGAGCCACAAGGTGTCATTTTGTCAATTTTCTGCTTAGCCATGATTTGAGCTACAAAACATTGCTTCATTTCAACCAAATGTCTGCTGTACATTTTTCAGAGATTTTCCCCTGGGAAATTAAATTTAGTAAGATGTGTTTGATTTTAATGAATGGGAATTTCTAGTATTTTTTTGGAACCCTGTGTTCTGAGAAAGTATTCAAAAATAACAGAACCATGGTAATGATAGTACATTAGGTTTAAAGATGTAATGAAGTAAAGAGATGAGTAGGATGTGTAAATAATCTGTGAAGTAATATTGTAGGTAAAAGAACTTGTGAAGTAATTTCTTTTTATAAGGTGCTTATTCTTGTCAGCACTTCATTGCCTAATTTCTTACATTTTATATTCATTGTTTCAATAGTGTAGTAAGTTTGGTAAGATCAATGATTTGATGTACTTGAACACTTTTTAAAAGATATTATTTGCAGTGCATGCTGGATGTCTAGTGAGAAATATAGGCATAATTCAGTTAAACTTTGATGGCAGTAATTTTTCATCAAAATTGTGGATTGACCTTTCCTAATCAAAATCTGAACTGTGTAAGCTCATAAACTTCACTTTATTGTATACTTTAAAATTTACTTTGAAGCTGTTTCATTGCATATTTGGAAAGCTACATTACCTTTTAAGTAACTAAATGTTGATTTATTCTTTAATTACCTTTGTAGTGTAATTTATGTCAATGAGAAAGTTTGTTTGATCAAACTTACATTGTCTATGCTTCTAGGCCTTGATGCCGCAAGTGATGACTACATTCATAAGACTAAGTGGATGTTTTAGCATTACGTAATGAATACTTACTGAACTTCATTCATATTGAAATTTAAGGATATTTTTTATATATTGAATGTGATGTACACATTAAATACATCAAATATTGAATTTGCTTTTTGTTATTAGGAATCCTGTGCTAACTTATTCTCCCTTAGTGGAGAAACTAGTACTTTAACTAAAGGTTAGGTAGGCCTTTCTTTTGTTGAAATGTTTGTTTGGAACTGTTTTTCTTTGGCTCACTGCTGTCCTTTTTGGCCCCTAACTTTTTCTTCAACTTTTTTTGGTTCATAAACCTGTTCAAATTACCAATTCTATGCAACATGCTTTGTGGAGAGATTCCTCATACTTGGCTTTATCCTTGAACGTTTTTTCTGCAAAGGGACTCTCAAGTGGTCACTGAGGGAGGGATATTTATAATGCTGCCGAGTAACATGCAGTCTCTAAGTTGATATTTATTAGTTCTTAATGAAAGCTAAACAAAGGCACAATCTATTAATTGTCTCCTGTACTCAAAATTGCACACAATTGATTTTAAATTTGAATATTGAACTTCAGTTTAACACCTTACCGGAAATGTGTTAAAGGTACTTCTCTCTGATCTCTCTTGGAAACATTTTTTTTTGTGATTAGATTGCTTCAAACTCACTTGAAATTTAATTTATTTCATTGAACAAATTTATTTCAAATTTAAGTCCTGTTTAATTTTTTCTTTGAACGATGGTGTATTCTGTCTTGTGTTAGTACATAATTTTCCTTTTTGCACAAGTGTTTGATTATGCATATGTTGAAATTGACAATAAAAACATTTTTGATATTTTAGCGTCAATTTTAGAAAGTGAAGCTTAATTCTAGAAAAAATATTTACTTCAATTTGAAGTTGGTGATCAATTTAGAAAAGCAGCTTCTACACAAAGTTTAGTTCAATATTGTTAGCCCAATTACATGCATTATTGACTTGCAATTTCTGGCTGATTTGAGCCAGATAATTAAAAATGAAGGAACATGCATAGATTAGACCTCACTTTTGTGTATCTACACCCCATGAGAATGTTTTTGTCATTGTGTTCTGTCTGCATTAATACTACTGTGTTCATTTATAACAATGTATCATTTTACTATTATAATATATCAATTGTTATCAATAAATATTTAATTTACTTCTCATACTTTTCAGGATTATTTGTGAGAAAGTCCGTACTTTCTAACAGGTAGTAAAGAGTCAAGATTTTCAATTTAATTTTCATTAATATTTGGCCATAGCCAATAACTGATGTGTTCAATTTATTTCTTGCAAACTTGCTGCTCTAGAGGACACATTTTATTGTAAATTGGACACAGGCCTCGTCTGTCATGGCCAGCAGGGGCAATTCCGTCCTTGGGGACGATTGCTCTGAGGCCCAGGCCAGCGGGTGTCGCAGAGAGGAGTTGGCTCGAAGCTCTGGCCTCAACACCCTCGCTGCTCCCTACATTCCCACCAGCATGCAAGCCCCTCGGAACCCCATGCCAACACCAGCCGTGAATGGCTATAACTCAACTCCATACATGCACCCTCCACCCCCAGTCTACAATCAGGCTGCTTACCAAGATGTGTACTCTCATGAGCACAATGAGTTGGGCAACAATGCCAGCAGTGGTGTGTACAGTCCATATATTGCAATGGACCCTGCACACTTGTCCATGGCTTATGCCAGTAATGGACAACCGATATACTACCCTGGGGCTTTAATGCCTCACATGTACCTCCCACAGCGTCCTGATATGTACAATCAACTTCACCATGAAAGTAAGTGCATCTTTTGTCAAATTTGTATGTTTTAAATTAGAGATTGAAGTGGCAAGGTAATGAAACCTAATTATTTCATTTACACTTAAATAAGGCAAGTGGTTGATCATTATCAAAATAACTTAGATTTTATTTGAAAAGCTACATGCTGTGATGGAAAATGAAAGTATTATTCTTAAACTTACCCAGCAGTAATTTGTTTTCTAGTGAGCAGGTAGGTGTGAATGCAATTACCTTTATCCTCATTTGAGAGTTTTGTTAGGGAAATTTCCTGTGATATTAGTACTTATTTCAGAAAAACGAATGTTTTAGTATGGAATCTTGATTTCATATTCATGTATTTGATGCTGTGATTTTATCATGATGAGCATTTTTTGATTTTAGGTAAGTTTGTATTGAGATTTATTGCTATATATTTAAAATACCTATCATGCAAGGATGTATATTTGGTTCAGTAATTCAGCTAGACTAGCAATTTCCTTTTTATGCCATAACAAGGAGTTGGTTTTACTATACCATGTGGGCTGACGGTTTGTTAGGCAGAGGAACAGAGAGCAAGAGAGAGTGAGAGAGAGATGGGCAGAAGAGGGTAGAGTGTGGTGTGGCAGAGTGCAGCAGGTCTGGTGTGTGTGTGCAGGTGGTGCGCGAGAAGAAGGCCATCCTGGGTCCCTGAACTCCACCACCCCTGTGTGCAACACCACCTCCACCAGCAGTAGTGGCACTTCTCATCCTCCTTCATCTTGGACATCCGCCACCTCTGCTGCTGCTGCTCCTCCTCCTCTGCTCTCAACCCCTCCTGTTTCAGCAAACTCTGATAACTCGTTTTCGCACATGCCTCGATACTTTGACCATTCAGTGTCAAAAATTCCTTTCCCAGTTCAGCCATCCAGTTCTATAAATCCCAACAAACGTCTGCCAGACCCACTTCCATATAGGGCTACCAATCCTCCTTCAAACTCCATTGTAAATGTTCAAAATTGCCATGTTAGTGTGGCTCTTTTTAACAACCAACCTGGTTCTTACGCAGATCCTCACCATCCTCCAAATCCAGGGGCATCTTTGGCTCATCCTTCAATGAATACATCCTTTGCCCCTCCATTTGTATGTCCGCCCGGAGGGCCAATCCCTTATGGTATTTGCAACCCTAGTATGGATGTTCATTATGCCAACCAAGCCATGCAAATAAGGCAACCCAAGCCGCATCGTGCTCCAACAGATGCTCGAATCTTGGCATCCCGCGGACGAGGGCCTTCCTCGCGAGGGAATGATGTTCGCCGGTCTCGTCATAGTGAAGGTGATCGTTCGTCGATGGGTAGTAACATCAACAGAAACAGCATGCATGAAGATGGGTGTGATTTTCCCGATGGCGACTACAATGTTCAGACTAACAATGAAGTAGAGTCGAACAGCTCAAGGACTGCTATGTTGGATGCTAACAGTGGCATGTCCCATCACTTGGAGGGCTCTCCCTTAATCCTCGGTCAAGCCCCTCAGCGTTTTCCCAACATAATTCCATATCCTTCGTTGAGGGTCGTGCCTGTCAACCAAGGCGTCCCTCTAGGAATCTGTGCTCCTCAGGGTGAGGAACCTATTCATAACAGTAACTGTAGTTCTCCGTGTGACTCGTCAAATTTAGTCGCTCCAACACCCAATTCTACTTCGGTGTCATCGCCTGATGTGGGAAATAATAACTTCACTGTACATAATGGGCTGGTCGTTGATCCGTCATTCAATGGATCGCACGCTACTCAGGCAAACGATGTTGCTAGTTACGAACCTGTTGGAGCTCACACAAACACTTCAACACACGCCCATAATACTGCATCATACGTTCCGGAAGATTATATTGGTCCTGCACATGATGCTGATGCTGCTTCAATGCCTTCCGATCTTAACAATCCTGCTTGCCCTGATACCGCTTCAATGCCATCCAATCTTAACAATTCTGCTTGCCCAGTCACAGCGATTGAGTCGAGTTCTGCCATTAGTATAACGGAATCTGTTCCTATTTGCAATATGGCTCCTTTACCTCAGACTAAGTTAGCCAATTCCAATGTTACAGAAAACAACGGGGTGAATCAATCTGTAGGAGCTGAAAGTGTAGAAATGCCTGTACAGGAAGCACCTGCTATATATACAGCTACCGTTACTGCTCATCAGCCCTCTCACTCAAGCTTTGAAGTGACTGAAGCCATGTCTAACTTAGCCGTGAATGGAGATGAAGATGCCTGTGTTGCCGAATTGGAAACCGAAGTTCTGGCAAGTCATGCCACTCACTCGGCCTCACCATCGGGCCTGGAGCAATCTTTTGAATCTCCAGAAAGTGAATCGGGAGATCTTAAGCCAATCTTCGAAACGAGAGACGACCATAATTTGTCATTTGCCATAATGTTCGGTGATTTAACTCGTGAAACTCTCGAACAGGAACTACAAAAAATCGAAACTTTGCCAACAACTAAATCTCGTGTTGAGGGTTGTATACAGTCGCAAAATGTTCCTCTTAGCATTACCTCTTCTAATCCTGTCTTTGATACGTCCCTCTCTTCCGCTAGTGCTAATATTTCCTCTGCTCTTGGTTTTGGAACGGTTTCTGAAAATGATGACGTCCATACTTCACGTCTCGAAGTTCGGTCCCAGGAGACTAGTGTTACTGAAACTCAGAAGAAAGTTGATACGGTTCCTCAATCTCCGCCATCGCTTGTGAATGACGTTCAGTGCTCAGTCACAAATTCGTCAATTGAGAAAGGTGTTACAGAAGTGCCCTCGCCAACTTATACTGTTCCCACTAACTGCATATCTATTGGAGGATCGGTGGTTGCCGGTGATGAAACAAACGTACCAAGTGCCGCCTTGAACTACAGTGTAACCGCAGAGAAGCCTCCTCTACCGTCTGCTCCAAAAAAACAACTTGCGATGAATAATGCCACTGGGCGTCCGTTGCCAACATTTGGGGTTGCTCCCGTCGAGACTCCTGCGCCATCTGCTTGGGGAAAAAATAAGAATTGGAAGGAAGAATTCAAAGGAAACGTTGGTGAATATCGTACTAAGGTAAGATTTTCCTCGTTAGAAGTACTTTTCGGCTGTGAATGGTTTCTAGACGGTTCTTTTCAAATTATTTAGCATACGTTTCTTCAGATTTTTTCTTTGATCAGTTTTAATTGTAAGGTAGTTACAAATTTGGGTTTAGCAGAGGCTTGACATGTTAGTGATTTAACTGAAGGAATTTCGTAGTTAAAACCTTTTTTGAGGTGTGTTTTTAGAAATATATTCCTTCAGAAGCATAGGTTAGTTCATCTTAGGTTTGTCTATCCGATGTCATGAGAATTGTCCCCCCCCCCCTCTCTTCCAATGGGAGATACTATTAGGCTACCTCAGCCATAGATAGGCTTTTGAGACTTCTATCTTTTATACCCCTTTGCTTCTTTCAGTATCTCTTTACTCTCATATCTATTTCTTTCTTCCGAGCTGGTTTATATGCACAAGGCATCAAGTGTGGGAACTCACCATGTGCGTAGATTCCGTTTTCTTAGGTCCATTCAACATGGTCCCTTCTCTTTCCTCTGTGAAAATATTTAAGCTATCGACTCCCAAGCAAACTCTAACTATTGTAAAATTTAAACATTTTTGATGTAATGAAGCATTGAATTACCTTATCCACTACATTCCGAATGCACGGAAAGCGCTATGAAATGACATATTTAGTTTTCAGAGGTTTCCGCTTTGTAACATAGAAAACTTTGTCTAGTGTTTTTGCTTTTAATGAAGTTTATTAAGAAGATTTTGGCATTACTCTGTTTAGAGGAAAGATGAGTGGAATTATAATTTTATTTTGCCTCTGATTACATAGTGCGCTCGGTAGGAACCTCGTCAGCATTGTATTTCATCGTTTTGTGTGCTGTGCAGTCTACTGCAATCATTTCGCCCATGATCCGCAATGGCGTGATGGAAGGTGAGGACTTCGCATCAACCAATTCGTCATATTGCGTCGCACCGGCCACTGAAGCTGCTGTAACGTCTCCTGTAAATGAGGCCAACACCACCGCCTCCATGCCGCCTCCTGTTGACGGCGCCGTACTTAAAATGGATAAAACCATAGTTGGAGGTCAGTGCCTATCATTAACATGACTCGCCAAGTCTTTGGAAAAGGGTTCGAATCCTAATTTTTATGCTTTTCATCGTGTCGACACTTACTAGGCTTTTTTTTTTCATTTCACCATTGTTAGTCTCGTCCTGGCTGGTTTCAGGATTGTGCTGTCATTTATGTTTGGTAACTATACTCAATTAAGGTTATACATTGATTAATAGGGGAGAAGCTGTTTAAAATTTCAGACAATTGTTTATTAATAGGCTTTCTGGATTAACGTTTTCATTATCATTGCCGTGGAATTGGAAGCAAGTAATTTTCCCGTGGTTGATGGTGAAATGCAATTACATTGCAGACATTTGTTTACAAATTCGTTATCTGACGATTAGACAGGGAAATGATCTAAACTTCCATTGAGTGCACGTGTTGATTCAATTCCAAACGAAAAGGTATTTTCAGATATGCAGGAGTGGTTAGGTTCGCGTTGAGGGTATGCAGAGTATCTGATGATTGTCGATGTATGATAATTTAGGGAAAAAGCTTCCTTGGTAAAACTCCTAGCTTCTCATTGCAAAATCTCTAATACTTGTTGCAGGAGTTTTTGCCTAGATTCCTACACGGGTAGGTTTTATCTTTCGATTCTATCTATACTCTCTTCAGCGGTATAGGCCATCGCACCATGCCAACGAACTTCTGCACGAGTCTTCGTTTTATATTCTTTGTTTCATTCATTGTTCCATTTAATTGATTCATCTCGTTGAGATCTGATTTTTATGCAAAATTTTGCCCAGGTAGTGAGCTGTGTTAATTCAAGTTAAAATTCAAGTTATGCGCCAATGTGGTTCACCTGAATATTAAAAATGAAGTTAAATACGCAAAGTATTAAATATGCGGATCAAACGTCAGTGCAGCGCTTTCGCTAGTAAAACCTCCATGCAGAGTAAAAATAGTTCTCAATTTTCCTTGAAGACTACCGGCTCGTATTCACAGGGTTTTAGTTTTGAAAGAAAATGGACACTTTCAAGTGAAGTGATGTTCTGGTTTTCAAGTGAAGTTCTGGCCTAGTCCTATTCCAACTTGACCTGAATATTTGTGTTGAAAATCGGGAAATTCTAGATTTCACTGTGGTAGAGATGCAGGTAGTCTCAATCGTCAAATTATTGTATTGGCTTTTAAAACGTCTTTCGCGTAGTTTTAACAATTATAAAAGTGATAATGTAATTTATCATTTAATTATATTGCTAATAGTGATACTAATAATATCAATATAAACATGTATTTATGTTAATATTCAATATTCAGATACATCGTAGGTCGACTTTTTTGCGTCATGAAATTGAATCTATGTTGTTTCCAGGCTTTTTGACTGACTACAAGACGGATAGCAACAGCGTGACTCTTCAACCGCGAGGCCTCACCAACAAGAATTACTGGTGCTACGCCAACACGGTGCTTCAGGCCCTAACGGCAGTGCCTCAGTTCGTAAACCTTTACAGTGCCATGCAGAAACAAGTGGGTGGTGCAGTCACTCCTCACAGCATGCCTATTTCATACAGCATTATTTCGTACCTGAAGGAGTTCAGCATAATGAACACTAGTGCTGTCAATTTAGGTGCGCGTGCCCGGAAGAAGGCAGGACAGAACATAGTCAATTTGCCGGAAGTGCAACTCGGAGATCCGTTTGAACCTTCCTCAATTCAAAACATGTTGCTCGATAAGCCTGGTGGACAGTTCATGGAAGGATGCCAGCAGGATGCTGAAGAGATGCTTTCATTCTTGCTCAATGCAAGTCATGATGAATTTAACGAATGCCTGAAGCTCTCAGCTTTAGAAAAAGAGAAATTGAGTGGTCGTAAAACTCCTGTTGCTGCTGTTCTTCCCAACGGACAGACAGATGAAAGCAGCGATGATTGGGTAACAATGGGGCCTAAAAACAAGACTTGCATCACCAGAACGACTGAGTTCTCTCATTCGCCCGTCAGTGAAATTTTCTGGGGTGAGTCGCGTGTCATCATCAAGAAGGGCAACTCCCCGGTTACCAATAACTTGGAACCATTCATAACCTTGCCTCTAGACATACAAGATGAAAATGTCAAGAGCGTGAAAGAAGCTCTGCACCAGTTCGTAAGCAAGGCTGATGTTGCTGGATACACGTGCACCGACACACAAGAAGAACTTACTGTCAGTAGTCAGCGGCTCTTGGAGCAGTTGCCACAGGTTTTGATTCTGCAGCTTAAGCGCTTTGTTTACTCCAAGGATGGAGGTCTACAAAAAGTCATCAAGGATATTTCGCTCTCAGTTGATCTAGAAATTAGCAAAGAACTTATTTCTCAGCAAAGGAGAAAGAAGCTGTCAGGTGAAAAGGTTAAATATAAGCTTGTGAGCGTCATCTACCATGATGGTAAAGACGCTAACAAGGGCCACTATGTGTGCAATGTTTACCACCCAGGATATCATTGCTGGCTACACTATGATGACGCATGCGTGAAGCCCATTGGTCCTACCGAACTTCAGCGGTGTTACGCTCCTCGCGTGCCGTATTTACTCTTCTACAGGCGTGCTGATACGTTCACAGAAGACACGGCACCCTCTGCCATTCAACCTCTTCCAAGTCGCCGCCGTACCAAAGACAGGAGAAATCCTTCTGCGGACAAGGTCTCGTGCGAACGTCGCCCTGACACGGAGACGAAAACATCCAATGATGGTCCTAGTGCTCCTGAAAGCCACTCACGCGTGTCCTCCATGGACCGCAAACCAACTTCCGCCGAGAGAAAAGTTCCCGAGAAAAACAGTAATAACAATCAACCAAGAGTTAATAATAAACGACAAGACAAGAAACAACATAAGAACAAGCAAGCAGCAAAGAATTAACTTTCAGTGTCGAAAATAAGCGTGAGATCGTGACAAAACGAGTTGAGAGAGTCACGTACAGTATTGTGCAAGTGAAGTGAACTTGATTCCCTTTTATACGATATTAACTGAAGTCGTTCATTGTGAGAAATCAGAGACAATCTGTTGTAAATTTTGTGTATACTTTTACAGACTATTAAATAGTTTTTTGTGTTTTGAGTGCCTCATTATTGTTATCAAGTGCATAATACTGGTTAGTGTAGTTGAGTGTAAATAAGAAATACAACCCTAAGAAGCGAGAAATTTGTGCTAGGTCTGTGTAGTCGAATGCTTATCACTTTTCATTATATACCTATCAATACTTAGACAGAGTGCGCTTTACGTTTCAATTTGACTGAAAATTGTTCAGTAGAACTTCGAGTGGAATTAATTGGACAAATATTCGAAGGTCATTAACTGAGGTGGAGCACTCCTTCATTGTTATAGGTGCTTGGCCACTTGGAAGTCGCAGGTTGAGTGTGTGTTACCTAGTGAATTGATAAAGACAACTTTCAAGTGTTTGGTATCTGTTTTTTTAGTGTACACGTATGTAGTGTGATTTAACCATACATCTCCACTGTGAGTGCCTCCATTATTTGGTTCAGAATATAGGCATTTTATTTACTGGTTTATCAAAGGAACCCGGCAGACGGAGATTAAACGGGAACGAAGGAATTTTTTATCCTCTGACGTCAGTCGATTAAGTGATACTCGTTAAACAAAACATTGTGACGATATTGTCAATTGGAGTTTTAGATTACCCTGAATATTTTTGCTTGCCGTATAAATTACGTGTGTTACTAGTGGGTGAAAACGGGATAAGACTTGATTTTGTGCTCACATAGTGGCGAGAATTGTGAGGAAAGAGATTTGAAGCGTAGTGTGATTAGGAGTTCATTCTTTAGTGGTGATTCGCAATGATGATTATTGTGAGATAGCGCCCGCCTCCAGCAAGTCTCAGAGTCCTCGCAGAGCACATCAGACTCTGAGCGATATTATTCGTGGAGCGTTTAGTAACGAGGGCGGTGCGACTGCTGGAGGCGGGCTCAAGTGGTAGCAGTAATAATCAATATTATACAGATATGTGATCTATATATAAGATAGATTAAGCTGTATACCTTTACAGAATTGCTCATTTTCTTTTCTCGCGAGTAGTGTAGTGGTTACACATGTGGAAGTTTTTGGATAGCCTCTCTCCTACCAAGTTCCTACTATTACCGTGTTCTAGCAAATGATATCGTTTGCCCTCTGGGCTGAGAGTTTCGTGTTTTTTTTTGTACTATCTCATTTTCTTGAAGATGCTTAGGTAGTTGAGTTAATCGCCGATTTGTTTTGCTGCATTGATTTTATCCAATAACGTTTGTTCATTGTAGGCATTTTCTTTATTTGCTGTCGCTTTTTTTTACCATGAGGGAAATTTTTAAATGCAAAGTGGTGTCCATATGACTTCTTATAACCTCCAAGTATTTCAGGTAGTTTGTTTAATTATCTAACATAATTAGCCATGGTTAGTTAACGCAAGAACATTTGTTTCCTAAGCAAATATTTATTGCATCCATATCGTTATAAGGAAGTTTTCAAAAGTTCAGAGCGCATTGCGTCTAACCATTGTTCCACGCTCTTTGACACAGCCCGGCGGCTTGTGTTATTAGATATATTGGAGAAGAATTATCAATGAATAAATTTTCAATAAGGGACGAAATTTCGGCAAGTCTTTTTACGTTAACGAGCTAAAGGTGTATACTTTGCATTTGTTACTTCATAGCTTCAAAAAGGTGCTTATTCCTTAATGTACTGGAATAGTAATTTTTACACCTGTACTGCGCAGCCAATTAGTGAGTATTAATGATGTTAATGTAATGCATTTAAGTATTTGAGGTATAAAAAAGTGATTTAACGTTTGTTGAAAACTTCGTTTAGTAAGCATCATGTGGGATTGTATCAATTGTTGGCCTGTTGGCGATTGGCTCATAAAAGCGCGTTAGTGAAGATTTCGCGGGGCGAAAGTGTTTATTTGTAGAGTTTTATAGTTGTGTAGTAGGAACTGATTATTACACATGACTATATTATTCACTGTATCCTACTGTGTGATTTATAAGATATTGCAAGTATGTTGTGTCAATATTTTTGATCCATTTAATATTTGAACAAATTCTTTCGTATGGATGGTCAAGAGATATAAGTTAGTAAATTTATGTCACCGTCTTTATTTTGATAGGTTACGGCCTCTATGTGGGATTGACACTCGTCAGCTTTCTCGATATATTTACCGTACCCTCCTTCTTGGGTTTCTGTCAGTGAATCCAATATGCTAATGAAGCTGCATCGAGCCAAATTAATTGTCGGCTCAGAAGTCTCATGTTCAGGGTATTTCTCGTTGGAGGGCCAGTAAATGAAACTAATTTCCTATTTCAATTATACATGTACGGTATTTTTGGTTCTCGTAGATTTATGGGTCGCTAAATTTTGAATTTCTCATTCTTGTTGGTTTCCTTTTATTATTACCAGAAAGCTCTCTGAGGCCACAATAGCTCCATTGGAATTAAATAATAGGGATAAACGAAGAAGTTGCGGAATTGAAAACCTCCTGTCTGGTGGTGGTTTGTCCTTTATTTGAACTCCACTATTGGAGAAATAGATTTTGCAGAAGAGCAGAACACAATGTAGTAAAGCATTAGTGCGCGGTTCACGCCTAATTAGATGTGAAACTGAATCCATTCGGTAGGGTACAACGGAAACCTCTATAGAAATGATCACTTCCAGGAAACTGCGAGGTCCTGAGCAAATGGTTAGACAAACCATCCTTTCGTTTAAATCAAACAGGCTTTCGATTTTTGCAGACCAACGTTTTCTCGTTCACTGCTTTCTTTTTCTCAACACTTATGCCTCTCTTCATCGTTTATATAGTTTCCTAAACTTTTTTAATTATGTTGTTTCTATGTGGAGAATGAGATACACTTCGTGCATAGATACCCGTTCCCGTAATTCCATACTAAATGGTGTCTTCCTATTCTTTTATTGGAAATGAGGAAGGTCAAACTAGCTTGAAATCTAATTTGTGGAACTGAATGAGTTGAAATTTTCACTCTGCTGTTTTGATTATATTGGAGGAAGAACGAATTATACTTCCCTACGATTATTTCACCATTTGTTTCCAGACTTCGGTCCTGGAAGTAATTACCCTAGACACTGCTTTTCGATGTCTACATAAGGATTTGCTCTTTCCATGAGCTAAATTTTTCTAGGTTTCTGTCCTCGCCATTGTATCCTGGAGACGTGACACTTTAGAAGTATTATTCGTTATTTTAAGCGATACCAGGGTCGTTTGTCGCGCGAGTTCGCTCTTAACGAACTCCTATGGCTAGAAAGATATTCCCTTTTCTCTCTCTCTCTCTCATTGTACGGAAGGTTGCCTGGCCGTGCTACCGAACTCGTGGTACAAAGCTCGTCTATTTTACCAATTGAGTTGTGCTAGCGTTTTGAGCTGTCTAAAATTTGTTACCCTCGTGTTTTGGTCGCTTGAATTAAATTTTTACCCAATTCTGTGTGGTGATCGCTATTGATTTGATGTGCAGGTAAACATTGATTAGTTATATGGAATAATGACAAAGTTAGCCGGGAGCAAGTGAACTGTTATGTAGTCGTACAGATTTCTCCATTTTTGATGGACTTGGATGAATTTATTTGTAGTTTGAAAGATCTCGAATTGCCCATCCAAGTACTTCGAAGCAATTGGGAAGCGGTACTTGCGAGTTGGTGTATTTTGGCCGCACACCTGCTTCGATGCATCTCGTACAAACCGCGTAGCGTGTTGCAGGCTTTAGAATCGCTTCTGGTCACTGCTGTTAGTTGGAATGTCTAGTTACACAATTCTTTTGCTTTATTTCTTACGGTTGTGCGCGCGTGTGCCTGTGTGGTTTTATAGTTTCCAGTTTCTTACATTTATAGTCCTGAACAGTTTTTCATTCCACTAACTGACTATTTCCTGAAAGTGTTTGAGAAATGCCAGCATTCGTGGGATCCTGTCCGTTACATTCGTTGGCGCTGGAATGATGACAGTTTACGATTTTCATGCGTTATTTCTGCTTATTCTATTTTAGGTTGTAATCTAATTGTTGGTGTATATATTTCCCTTGTATTCAATTATGCCATTTACTTCCGTGCTTGTGGTTTTTGCGTTGTAGACTTCAATTCAAGAATGCTGTCTTATTTCATTTCTGATTAAAATGTTTCTCCTGTCGTGTCCGAATTGCTTGTTGCCAAGTTGCTTTCGATTTTTTGTCATGATTCTTGTTCGGCGTTGGAAATACCGTCCATGTATTATATAATTGACCTACCGCTTCATCACCATGCAATGTCAAGGTTGACTTAGCGTTCTCATCTTCTTTATTTCACTACTTATTTAAATGCTTGGAATCCTTTACAGGGAGATGCAACTATTGTATCTGGGAATTAGCACTACGAGGGGGAAAATGTGAGATTCCGAGCTGATAGTTAGGTAGGCCTTCTTTTTATTGAAATAATTTTGTTGTTTTGTTAAGGACCATCTTTGTTCTGTTCACTGTTGTTCTGTTTTTCAGCATTTGCTGCTTTCTTCTTCAACTTTAATCTCGTTTCATGAATTTCTTTTTTCAACTAACTGTTTCTACGCATTTTGTGCATAGATCCCACGTTTCCTCGAGACCAAATTAAATGCGGCCTTCCTTTCTGAGGAACACCTTTGTTACGGTTAGGGAGGCTTAAACTAACATCTAATCTTGTCTTTTTAATTTATAATTTACCGGTTAATGATTCGAAAGTCAGTTTTAGCCTGCTACTTGCCGACGATTATTTCACAATTTGTGAAAGCTCATCTCTATCATGTTGCTAGCTATCCGGAGCCAATTTTGCATTATTGCTTGATGGTTCGATCGCTGAGGGCGTTAATACGTTTTTTCTATCCACAAGCTTCCGAGATCAATAGCCAGTGTTTAAGGGTCATCATGTATGAGTTTGCTTAGTTTTGAATATTAGACTTCTAGCTCGGTGGCAGGACAGCTTCTGCTGTAGTGTTCATAGTTGTTGCATTGCCTTGTTTGCTGCCAAGTGCTGCAACAAATGGTCTCAACAGGAATCGTGCTCAGCCTTTTGAGTAAGTTGGAAGTGCTGTTGCTTTCTACCTGTGTAGACACATACCTCTTCGTTTAGGCACTTCTGTTTTAACCTGGAATATTCCCATCAGCACTACATTTTGACTTTCGTTTATGCTACTTATGTTATCAAACTCTGATATAAAGTGGCAATGGGATGAAAGTTAAATTCTGATTTGTATTTGTAATTTTATTAGGTCTTTGAAGGAATATTTAATATTTATGTCGAACATAAAGCTAGTACGTCTGTAATGTCTTTTTTACGACTTCTGAATCTTGAACCGCATTTTACATGGATTAAACTTGTTCAAAATTTATTGCAACAGTTTCTAGAATTGCTGATGTCTTCGGACTTACTGTTCACACAAATTTTATGCGTCCGTTCATTTCGCGTGATGTTTTCAGAAATGCATCTTATTTTGTTTTCAGTGGTCCTGATTATTACCTTGACTCTTTAGAAAGTCCATTCTCTGATTGAGAAAAAAAGGTGCTAGACCACAATAGGCAAATTATCTTTTATCGTAATTTTTTACTGTTTATCGCAAATCACCATCTGTGTGGGTGTTAATTATGCTTTTTGATAAAACTTGATTATGTAAATATTTGTGCGTTTTACTTTGAATTAGAAGACATGTTCTTCAAGAATTTTAGGTAAAAGGTGGCAAGGAATCGATTTTAGAAAATATTGTAAGTTATTTTGGTAAAAGCTTTTCCACTCTCTTCTCTTGAAGTTCAATTTTACGACGAGGTTCACGGGAGTGCTGGCCAGGGGCAAGCTGCGACAGCTAGGGAACTTTCATTCCAGCAAATTCAAGTTACAGACTTTGTAAATTGTCGCTCATGGATCGCATTCTAAATTCTCGTACTCGATGGTTAGACATCATAAATAGGTAGCTTCGTTTATGATAAATGACTGTATATCTTCTCCGCGACTAACCTAGTTTCGGAGCCATTTTGAGTTTAGTTTTTCACGGAAGGTATGGGCGGATCGCCGATATGGTTCCCGAGTGACAGACGTACTTCTAACTATCGTATTTACGGGAGTTAACGTTCCAGGAGAAAGACATGGTAATCAGATCTAATTGTTAGGTATCTCTTTTGTTGAAATCATAGTTTTTTTTTATTGTTTAGCACCATTTCATTTCGGTTCAACCATGTCCCTATTTTTTTTTTAGCAACTATTACGGTCTTTTTTAACTTCAATCTTGCTTCACAAATGCCCGAGCCTTGCCAACCTCCGCTTGCAATATTACCCTGCGTTGCCTAGAGATAACCGTGATGCCTTTTTAGAGGGTATGCTGGGAGACCCTCCCCGTGGCACCTTTAATTTCGACTCATTAATTGCTTTTCTTTCTGATGCTCATCTTATAGACAACATATAGGTCGCTTAACGATATTGCATAGCCTTTATGAATCCGTGGCTCTTTGAGCTGAACTTTTTCAACTTTGCCTTTCCTGACTCATTGTACGTTTAAACAGTTTTTATCTCTCGTACGTGAACTCTCTGGAAATCAACCACTTGATTGGACACTGTAAACATTGAGATCTTCGGCGCGTTATAGTCTTTGCCACTGAAGCGCTAGAAACCTGGTTTTACTACTACTACTACTTGCTTCATAAACTCCAATCTTGCAGTTTCTTAGTGCAAGGTGTGCGGATACATCTTGTGGGTAGATTTCTTGTTATCTTAATTCCACAATTCCGTACAGTACTACTAAATGGTGCCTTCCTCCGTCCTTTTTGAACACCTTAGTTGTGGTTAGAGAGACTTAAACTAATGTACAATTTAATCTGGCCGCCACTTTCTTCATCACTTCCTGGGCGTAACCGTTACTTGTGGGTACATGCACACAGCTATTCTTTGCAGCCTTTATTTAAATTCCATTTCCAACGAGTCTATTATGTGTGGGCTTTCTTGCACCTCTTGGCTAGGTCTCATGATCATCATTTATTGAAATAACATCTGTCGCACGGGCGACCTCAGCACGCGTGTCTCGTTATCGTAAAGTTGCTGTCATTTTAGACTCCTCCAAGGTGCTCAGCACTACTGGAGATCCTCCTTGTGTTAGTGTAATTCATTATAATGGTTGCTTTGGCCTGTGTTCGTTTGAGACTCATTGTACCCTTCATCAGTTCTATTATCTTCATGTTGAATTCTAGTTTGGTTTTTCTTTTGCAATAAGATGATGGTTTCTTATGTGCGAGAATGAAACAATTCCCTTCATTTCAGTCATTTGTACTCATAGTTATTCTTTTTTTATTTAATCCCTTTTAGTTTACTAGATTGTAAAGTGTTGTCTACAGAAAGCCTTTACTAAGTAATACCCCTGTATTATCCCATTTGTTGTCACTGAAGTCAAGAAGTAAATGATTGAAATAGCGTTTGACTTTTATTTGTTAATGCAATTATTGTACCTTGCTGGTAAATCTTCCAGGGTAATCAAAAAATTGTAAAAATGAATGACTTTTTAATTTGACTTATTGTACTTTTTCAAATTACTGTTGAAACTTGACAAAAGGTGTGTCATAAAGTTGAAATTTGATAATTGAAAGCTGAAATCTTAAATTATGTCGGTGCGAATGCGACGAAGGCTTTTTGTAGAAAAGCAAATTTCTTAAGATAATGTTACATCATTGCCTGAACAGTCATTGTTGTCAAAAACGGTGTCAACGGTAAGGCTTCCTCTCTTAAGTGATTTGCAGAACCTACGCGTGGAAGAAATCAAATTGGTACATTTTCCACAGAAATCATAACTGCTTGAATCATTGTTCTGCAACTAACACCGAAAGTAGACTTCATTTAAATCTTGTGACAACCTAGCGCAAGCTGTGTTGAGTTGTTCTCCAGGTACAAAATGAATTCGGAGTTAATTGAAGCTAAGCTGAAAAAAATTGCACATTATCCTCGGCATGAAACGTTTGGGGAGTAATTTTTTGTTAACTTCGAAACGTTTTATTCGTGTTCATGAAGTTTCCACAATTAACAAAACTCACCTCGAAGCTAATGATACTATGTTGATCGGACAAGTTTAGTTGTCCTCTGGATTTGAAAGTTCTTAACTCGTGAGCCGAGTGGAGCCGACCGCTTGTATGAGTTTTGGAGGTATTTCAAAACGTTCCTCAGAGCATTTGTCTGTATCCTCAGGGAAAATAAACTTTATCTTACAAACGAGTTAGAATGAGATTTTTGAGTGATTACTCAATTGACGGTATTCATTCTACATAATTAGTAAGAAGCAGGATAAATTCTTGGCGGTAAAAATTCATTATTTTGAGAAAATTTACTTTACCAATCGGAAGGAATTGGCCTGAAACGCATCAGAAATGTTTGCAGGTTAACTCAATTTTCCAAATCGTGGCTGCACGGAGGATGTTTTGATTGGAATACTCAGGGGAGATGAGCGCTCAAGCTTTAACGCAGCTGTCCCTGGAGAGGCGCAAGCTGTGTCCTGAAATTTGACAGGAAGCCGCGCAGTAACGCACTATAGCTGGGCGTGAAACCGTCTTGAAAGGTTATACATAGATGAGACTGCAATATGGCCGGACGAGCTGCGTTGGTACCTCGGGGGTTTCAGCGTGGGTGAGGCGTCCGGCCATAATGGGTGGGCAGCTGAAACCCCCAACGGGGTTTGGCTGCCCAGTGTGTTCGAATGTACCCTAGTATGTACAAACATTTTAATGGCGAGATAATTACAATCTCGAGTTGTAATTATTATCATGATCATTTAATTTTCGATGTTCAATGTCCATCTTACGTGGTCAATCTGTTGATGTCCATCTTACGTGGTAAGTCGGAAATGCCTGATATTGATTAAATTATGTGACCTTCGGTGCGATATAGTTTGAATAACTGAAGCGCTAGCAAACCCATGTTTACTACTACAACTTGGCCTGAAACGCATCAGAAATGTTTTCAGGTTGATTTCTGTAATACTTTTAATACATCGATTTTCTTGCTGGTTTAATCGATAATAATGCTTGGAATCACTTATCTGACGGACCGTTGCCCAAGAGAGAGCGGTTAAGTTGGGTTCAGATTCTTCGGAGGTGCCGTACAAATGGCCTGCCGGTTTTGGAGCAGCACTTGAGAAACTGTCAACTCCGTCGCTCTTAGCGAACAGGTGTCAAAAAAAAAGTGCACCTGAGTACTAGTCGGATGGCAACCATTGGTCATACTCAGCACTTCAAGGTGGTACATTCACCTCTATCACTTTTTACTTGGGCTTGTTGGGTCACAGAATGCATTTTTAAACATTGTAACACCTACCGCTGTAGCATTTCGGATGGGCGTTGTGGAAAGACAAGAAAGCCTTCTCTTATGAGATAGACGTTTTCTTCAGATGTTCTTCGTCGCCCAGTACTTAATATCACTTGACCTGTTTTTCCCATTGAAGGAATAAGATAGGTTATAGGTTAAGGTCAGTTAGGTGTGTCTTGCCAATGCTATGAGGATAGGCATGATCAACAACCCTCATTGTTCATATCTTTATGTCTGCAATAAAAGAAGAAACGAAATGTTTTAGACAGTCATTGAAAGAGATCACGAAAACAAAAATGAAAACATTTCTCAAAAAATTAAAATCATCAAAATTACTTTCTAGTTACTATGTGCAATGGATCTGAACTGTCGGTAATGTCAAGTGCCGGTTTTCGTTTAAAAATATGTAACTACTCTAAAATCCTAAGGTCAGACGAAATTAAAGTAGAATCTAAGATTTTGAAGTCTTTGGAGGATATCAGTATGTTGCATTTTTCTGCGTGATTGCGTATTGCGGAGTCAGTGGGGTGCGGAGTGAATTAGAGGAGCTAATTGGTTCCCAGTGCCGAAACTTTTATCGCGATGTTCGACCACATCATCGTACGTCAGCATGACGTCACGCAATTTTTATATAAGAGTGGTCGAACATCGCGGTAGATGCTTCCACACTGGGAACCAATTAGCTCACTCCGCAATACACAATCACGCAGAAAAATGCAACGAACCTATATCCTTCAAAGACTTCAAAATCTTAGATTCTGCTTCAACTTCGTATGACCTTACGATTTTAGAGTAGTTACATATTTTCAAACGAAAACCGGCCCTCAACAATACCGATAGTTCATATCCATTGCAAATAGTTACTAGATAGTAATTTCGTCGATTTTTTTGTGACATGTTTTTATTTTTATTTTCGTGATTCCTTTCAATGACTGTTTACAACGTTTCATTTCTTCTTTTATTGCAGACAAAATGACTTGTATTTTTGAACTGATGATGGAGCTGGACTCAGATACGTTTTCCAATTAAATATGATTTATAAGTTCCTTGGAATCTTCCTCGTTTTTAAATTTCTCATCAAGTTGCGATTAAAGCAAACAACTGACCCGTTCAGACATGTACAAAATTGTGGTGTAATGACCACAATGATTACGACAACCACTGAGCACAAAAAATGTCTGGTCAAGATCTCTCTTGAAATTGAGTAAATATTTTAAACACCCTCCTCTCATAAGAGTACCACCATGCTTGGTATGCGAATTGTTGCTCCTGAGGGTAAGATGTGAAGTCCCGAGCTGATTGTTGGGTTGGCCTTCCTTTTATTGAAATAAACTAGGTTTGGTTTTGTTACGGACAATTTTTTTCTAATTCACTGTAATGTTTTTCTTTCTAGCACCTCTGACTCTCTTTGTCAATTTTTATCTTGCTCCTTAAATTTCTTTTTTGACTCACTGTTTGTATGTGCTAGGGGTTTTTTGTTGGAACTCACTTTGCGCGTAAGTCTCCTTTTTCTAAACTTCATTCTAAATGATGCCTTCCCGTCTTTGGAACACCTTTGTCGTGGTTAGGGAAGCTAGAACTAGTTAATTTAATCTAAATTTAGGCACTATAATAAATGTGCAAAGTTATTCTTATTTGCTTTAAAAGAGTTATTTTTCGTTTGTCTCATATCAAATTTGAAATTGTAATTCTGAGGCCTAAAACAAGAAAAGGAAAAGTCCAAGAAAAACTCCAAAAGCCAAAAATATTGTTTTTAATTTTGAGTTAACGATTCTACTCAACTGAGCATTTTCCTTAGCTTTTCATGCTCATTCTCGTCCTCTTCTGTTTTGATGGGGCAGACGACGAACTTGATGTATTGCTCCACCGTCAGTCCGTTGGGCAGCTTTTGCTTTTCACAGCTGGAAGACGTTAAAAAGTAAAAAGTTGTCGTTCTAAATTCTTTTAAAACTAATATACAGTTTTGGTTTACCAAGAATAAAAGCGTTTATTGTGTGACCAATTCAAAAATCCTCAGGTTGTACAGATTGTGATGGAACAGAATTAATTTCTCCCGTTTGTAGGTATCAAAACTCGGGGCAAAACCCCAGAACCGAACATTTGGCGTACCTCTAAGATTATTACTGAACTTCCTTGCACACGTTCCTTGTCGCTAGTGAAAAATTTCCCAATAGTTTTCAGGCAACAACTAACAGAAAAAAATTCAAGTCTATATATTAATTTAAACAAACAATGTCATCATATTTCGATGGGATATTACACGAAATGCATCGTGTTATGTTTTTAATATATTTACAGAGTTATATTGGCACCGTGCTAATATAAAAGCACATATTCAATCGCATACCCCTAATTGATCCGAGCAATAGTTTACGCACAGTTTTCAGCCTTTTCATGATTTAAAGGCTTGCTGATATGCATTTCGGATTAATTGTGCTGTCTTTCCCTAAAGAAGAAGAACTAGTTCAAGATGGCTGCGATTGTCTAACGTCTTGTGGCTATACTGCTGCATGCCGATCTCAGACGTCTTAAAACGAGGGGCGTTTCTGGCAGTGCAGAAAATGTTGCTTGGAGTGCAGGAAATGAAACTGAAATATATTACCGTTTACCCATCGGAAGGCTCTAGAATGAGAAGTCAGTGTCTCGATAAATATCTAGTGCCTGTGTCAGTGTCAATATCAGGTTTGAGACTGTTTTTTATGTTCACACTCAATAATTTAGACCTACATATATGAGTCCACTATTTTTCCCAAATTATATTTCAATTAGGTTTTTGTTTTCCACCGGACGCTAATCGATTTTCCAATTTCTTTTGCTAGTATAATGGTAATGAGATCGAAATAAACGACTTTTCTTCTATGCACTTTCCGTCGTAAAAGAGTATTTAACGAGTTAGAGTGGTATTTTAATTTTCGTTTTTCATGGCTGGAATGAACGTTACGTTAGGTTGAGTAGGTCAGCTTAGATTATCTTATTGAAACAATTGTGCTAACCTGGGTATGCAATTGCATCATCATTTTTTTCTATAAATTTACAGATTGTTCTTGAATAATTCTATTACGCAAGTGACAAGTACACATCAGGGCAGCCATGACGTCACTTGCGGCGCCGCAGCCATGACGTCACTCTGGGCATTTGAATTATTTGCAGTTTTATATTACTACGACTTATTAAATACTCATTGCGACGGAAAGTGCATAGAAGAAAAGTCATTTATTGCGATGGAATTAATATTAAACAAGCAACATAAATTGGAAAATTGATTATTTGAGAAAATTCGAACTATGAAAAACGAAAATTGACATTCCGCTATAAGTCGGTAAATACTGATTTACGACGGAAAGTGCATAGATAAAAATTTGTTTATTTTAAAATCATTACCAATACACAAGCAACAAGTAGATGAAAATCGATTCGTGTTCTATCGTAAACATTTACCTTCAATAATATTAATTTTATCTACTTTAATGACTGATTGCCAGATTTCATGAATTATTTCATTTATTTTGGTCAGCGAATTATGAAATTACGCCCAGATCTCATTATGAGAAAGGCAAAATAATGGGCTGAAAGAGAAGGCTACGTAAACAAAATTTTCGGTCAACATTGAATCTACGCCTATCACGGAAATTAAAAATTCCGTTCTGAAGATTCACTAAAAGAACAAATTTAAAAATATTTTACACGAATGGCATTCTGCTCGCTGATGCGTTATTTTCGAGTTATTCAACTTTGAAGTTATAAGAACGTCGTATATAAAAGGGAAGGAACGGACACCCAAATATGCTGTAATACGGTATTAACGTAACGATGGGTGAGGTTAGGGTAGGTTATGTTAGGTTAGTTAAACTAACTTAAAATAACATCAATCAACCTTAAATAGTTTACCTTAACTTACCCTAACCGAGGCTGTCAATTTCCCGCCAAGAAGTTTGCGTCACCCAACAATGCGGCGACTAAGCAACCGACCGTATAATGTTATTCCTATCTGAACGTAATTTTTGTTATACCTCTAAAATAACGCATCAGCGAGCAGAATGTCATTCGTGTAAAACGTTTTTAAATGTGTTCCTTAAGTGATTCGTTGGAACGAAATTTTTGATTTCCGTGAAAGGCTTAAATTCAATATTGGCCTCAAAAATTAGGCCTAGAAGCCCACGAGTTGTTGAATCGTGAAACGCTAATGAAATGTCGCTTGTTGCCGAACAATACCAAACCAAAGTGCTCCCAACGTCTCAATAATCAGACCTAAGATACACAGCTATACTCGTATATCGGTTACGCTTCCTGAATGTCTGAAAGTTTCAAGCCGGTTTGGATTTAGACAACAGGCAAGTCAGCCCATCAGTCAATTGTAGCACCCTATTTCTTTCTAATATAATAATTTAGTCTTGTGAACATGTGAGGAGTATTATCATGCTGGGAGATAAGATACGTTTGAGCTACCAAAGCGTGTTGTTTTGTCAAGTCATACGTTGTTTTCCAGAGATTAGATGCAGCTAGACAACAGCTGGCAACTTTATTCTTGGCCTCTTAAATATCACAAGGAGATACAACCAAGACTTCATCCTTAGTGGGTCGGGTTCTTGAAAAGTGCGGTTAATGAGGTAGATTTGAAGTTAACCTCACGCCCAGTCCTTCATAGTTCGTTGACAAAGAAGATCTAACGCGGTATTGAGCATTGACTTAACAAGATGGTCGCGACATGAGCCACCGGTGTATACGGAGGAAATTTTCATAATGCTGCTGACAGACCATTGGTCACTAACTCAACTTTTATAAATACTTGATTAACGCTAAATGAAGGGATGATCCAGTTAATGTTTGCTATTTTTGCAATTGTTCATTGCAATTGACTTTAAATTCAAGTTGAAAATTGAACTTCAGTTATAACATGTTAACAGAACACTTCGACGGCTTCGACTCGTAGTCGAACATGCATCAAAAATTCTTTTACACCACATCTATTCCTATTTTGATTCACTTAATCCAAATTATTTGCTTCGACGTGTATCTTCTGTTACCCATTTCTCCTACTCGTGTCTCACTTTCCAAGTTTATTGGACAAGACTCGTAGCCCATTTATCGCTCGCAGAAAACTTAACCATGTTCAATGAAGCTAACCTGACACTTGATGTTTAGACCACTATCGTTTCTTCGTAAATTAAATCATGTTTTCATCTTTAAATGAAATTTTACTTTTGACTTTTCGTAGCTTACAAAATGAATTGGCTCGCCAGAACTAAAAATTACTTACTGCGAAGGTATTTAGTCTTCTTATAGCATTAGCTTAACGAACTTTGTCTCCATTTTTTTTTCTGATAAGTAAGATAATGAAGCATCCGAAAGAGTTATAGTCGTTCAGGTTCATTGTGCAAAGTGTCATAATAATAGTTAAAAAGTAAATAGTCGACTTTTATTAAAGAGGTACACGAATCCTAATTTTCTTTCTTCGAGTCTGTTGATAGATGTTTAGTGCTCATATCCGCCTGCAGGTGATCGAACGGTTACGAAGTAAATAAATTTTTTACTGGGTGGCTGTACCGTCTCTTTGAACGTCATCCATAATCTTGATTCATCAATCTCTAAACTTCTACAAAATCTAAGGGAAAACTTGTCGTTGACCATGACTCTGACGATGAAAGTTTGGCTTGACTTGGAGTTGGTGGATTTAAGCACTTTGACTGCGGCAGGTAGAACTGAAGTTTAGTATTCGACTCAAATTTAAAGGCAATTGTCGTAAATAATGTTGAAAATAGCAAACATTAACTGGATCATCCCTGCATTTAGTTACCAGTAAGTATTTCTGAAAATTGAGTGTTTGACTACTTGTCGATCAGTAGCATTGTAAAAATTCCCTCCGTGTACCACCGGTGGCTCACGTCGCAGTCATTGTGTTAACTTGGGGTATGATGAAACTAAGCTGGAGAAAAGCGGCCTAAGCAGCTTCTGGATGACAAAAGTTTTTATATGTTAGATTTTATGGAGGTGTTACTAGAAAAGCATTATCGAGAAGTTGCGCTGGCTAAAGATCCCCTTTAATTTTTGAATTTGGCTTCTAATCATCCCGCAACGATTGACGTCTGATTTTATTTTTGAAAATTTTTCGATGCATTTGATTTAGCCCATTTAAAGTCATAGTTTTAATTCGATACTTGACGAAATTTGAAAAAGGCATGTCAAACTTGACTCGAAGTCAGTATGATTTGCGATTGATGTACTTCTAACAGGGCTAACCTTCAGAAAGACGGTCCATGCCACATGGTATGCACGCTGGTCTATCAGGTTGTGCTTCAACGCTATCAAATTTGTTGGATAGTTTGAGGGTATTGAAATTCTCAGATGCCGCATTTTGCACAAAATCTCTATCCTTCTACGCTATAGTATTTGAAAGATTTTAGTTGAGCATTTTAAACTCGTGCAACTTACCAATTTGACATGAAAATAGAGGCTAACGGCAGCAGCCTAAATTAGAGAATCTGCAGAAATTTTTGTGAGCGTGCCATAAGTGAAACGACGCTCAATCCAAAAGGAAGCTGTGGCTAAGGCAAATAGACGAGCTAATCAGCACCAAACACAAGACGAGCTCTCGTTTCTGAGACCACAAGTGGTAGAGAGGACCAAACTCACTTTGACTTGCGCACGTGGTTCAGCAGAAGTCTTTGCTTGTTGACCGAGTTGTGGCGGAAGTAAACTGGGGTGGGGATGATGGTGATGATGCAGCGCTGACATACTGGGCAATTCCTGTTGAAAGGAACTATAGTTAGTGAAGCAAATACACAAATGACTGTTGTTTAAGTTCATTTGGATAAATCAATATCACGTCCACAATTTAATTTGCACGAGTCCTGGATTTAATTTTCCTAAAAGCTAATAAGTTCCCCATGAACTTGTATTGCTCTCATTACTCAAGATTCAAATAGTAATGAAACATTTTATGGTGTTTCTAATATTCCACATTTACATTGAAGAGAATTTTTTCTATCTGGTGAAATCTTCGTTCGTTTTCCATTGAAAACTTTTCAGAAAGATGGATTTATAATTTTTGATGTGCATTTAACTTTGACACGTTGTTTGCTGAAGTAAAGAAAATGACAAGATCAGAACATTTTCAGTAAAAATTTTTTCCGACAAATTTCTTATTTTTTGTCAAATTTGTCATGAGATAGCTAGTGCTTTTATATTTTCAAGTGCTTGTTGTATTTTCATTTTTTCATAGTAAATTTAAAAAGCAGAACGAAAGCAAAATAATAACTAATAGTTGTTTTATTGTTTCCTGGTACCAATAAATTGAAAGGTTTTTCGATATTTTGCTGGAATTGTATGCTCAATATTTTCGGAACGCAATTATTGGCTGCTGCTACATGGGATAAATGACAGCCCATTAGCTATACTTCTAGCTGTAGTTACAGTTTTCACTCACCCATGCAACAGACGTGCATCAGTGTACTAAAGTAGTAATCATCTGAAACCGTGGCACTATTTTAGTTAATTAATGAGTCTATGTTTAGTTTGAAAGGTAGACATTCATATTAATTAAGCACATGTTGGTTACAATACACAAATGTAAGATTCGGATTCGCAATGCCCAAAAAAATATGAAATTTCCTACTTTAACTTAGGTATTCTATTTTATAAAGAGTTCACGACCGTGAAATGTTTGGATTTGATGAATTGTAACACTGCAAAACTTTGACAAGTTATTGATTCCTCCACCTCGGAAGAGAGGTTTAAAGTTCCGAATTAGGAGGGTTCGTAAGATATACTTAATTCTTTGGTTACTCATTTTTTTAATACAGTGAATACCAACCGAGTATTTAACGCTTAATAGCTTATTTAATGTTGAAGAATAAAACTTATATTTTGAGTATATTTTACGGGGGAAATCTCCATGTTTCACAAGTGGTTTGAGACTTTATACTGCATGTTTAATTAGTAAAATCGCTTAATTCGCTGTTCTTTGATCTATATTTCTTGTTTCGGGAGAAAAAATATTGCACGGCTCCTGTCGGAACTATTATAAATAACAAGTTGTTAAAAATCTGGAAAGGTGTCTTAAAAGAAAACTTCTATTTTTGAAGCCCTGTTTTGAAGCGCACGTCATATTTTTAACGCGGTAGTTTCACTAAATTTTCCTGTGAAATGACTTATTTTATCAGCATGATGTTTATTTCTCACTGTTCAGCTATTATATTTTACACTCATTTCGATGTGAAATAAATGAGGGGAAATTAAATTTTATCATAAGAAAGTTTTCTTCTCAGATACTGATTTTTTTGCTAAGTGACAAAAATTTCTTTGACTATTATTCGAGTTATATTTCAGGACTGTGCTAAAATTGAAGTCGTCCACAGATATCTTCATCCGAGCATTAATTTCATATCCAAAGAGGATCAGAATCGATGAAGGTAAACGAGTGAAAGCTATTTAGAACCGAATGATATTTATTTTGTTATATACTAGTACAGTTTCAGCATAATTTTGTGCATTAAAATAACAAAAGTGATTTATACCTTAAAAAAATGCTCTGAAAGTTTTGACGAAAAGTTTCGATTCTTGCGTAACCCGCTTCAGTAAGAATTTAGGCTGCCTACACACTGAGCGTTTTTTCGACGCGCGTCTTTTACGACGCGCGTCATAAAAGACGCTGCTACCTACACACAGGGCGTTGTTTTCCGGTTAAGTCGGCATTGCAGCGACAGCAGTTGAGGAAGAAAAACATGTGTATTATATGTCGGAATGGAAATACGTGAGGAAATTACAGATGTATTGATTGCATACTCAGCGTACAGAACACTCAACAAGAGAAAGAAAAGGAGACTGTGGATACCCCCATTGCTAGCTGTTAATACCAGATATTTCTGCAATTTATTTACTGAACTAGACAAGTTTTTCAACTATTTCCGAATGTCCAAAGATTCGTATGATGAACTGCTGAATCACCTACAACCATCGTAGGAAAAAGAGGACAGCAATATGAGACCAGCAATTACACCTACTGAAAGACTGGGAATTTGATATGATGCTAATCTGAAAACAGGTTGCTTCATCAATATAAATAAATATTCTGATAATGATATTCACTTCTATATAGTCTCTACACATGAATTTTTCAGCAATTTGATCTATCTTTCATTAAATAAAAATCAAATAAAAATGTTTTCAATAATCAATAGTCGTATGATAATGAAAACGAGCGAGAACAAAATTACAACGTGACGCTCCGTCTGTAGGTCTCGTAGCAAATGCACACCCCCTCTAGTTACTGAGCAGTGCAAACAATGCCTGAACTTGGCAGGATGACGTTTGACGCTTCAGCGTCACAATGACGGTCGTCTTCTTGACGCCCCGTGTGTAGGACAGCATCTGCTAGCAGTCAGCTAAAACTGACCGTCGTTTTGGACGCGCGTCGTAAAGGACGCGCGTCGTCTGTAGGCAGCCTTAATCGCCCATGTAAAATTTTAAGTTTTACCCAGAAGGAATTTTTAGGAGATAATTATTATCAAGAATCACCGAAAAATGTCCAACTCATTAAGTAGAAAATCGAATAAAACTTTAGATGTAAAATAGCTAGTTTGTGTAGCTATATTTTTTAATGCAGTTTTTAAAATGAAATTTTGATCTATTATAAGTCCGTTTTAGTTCAAGAAGCCTTTTTTATTGGGTTCGAAGACAGAAATAAGACTTGATCAACGTGCTTCAGGCCCATTAATACTTATTTTCAACTGTACTCAATTCTCGGCACTAAGTTTTTGCCTCTTTAACATGAGCCTTTCATTTTAACATGCCTCCTATTTCTCAAACATCATTTCTTGTCAAATTTATGTCTAATAAAATTATCCGAGAAAGATTGTCACTTGTTGGAAGCTAACTCGATATTGCGGAGGAAACATGATTGAGACGAAGAAGATTAGTTCAGTTTCGTTCGCACCGAGGATTTCTGTTTTAATTACAAGACAGAAATGTTCAAAAGCTTCTGCTTGCAATTAACGCATCACTTGCGCAACGGAGCACTCACTTAACAGAGCACTCACTCCACAAATATTTATAGCGGCCTTCGTCTACATTTACGCATATAAACAAAACAAACATCGGCATCTTAGGATGCTTTATTTCCAATCAAGCCTGATACATATGATCTTGAGCATTGGTTTTTCAAATGCCTTATAACTAACACTATATATAGGACACCATGACGGTTCCCCCGTAAAGCCGGTATCCATTTTCGACACCTGGGTTGAGTGGGGTATTGTGCTTGAGCTTTCCCTTATACCCAACGGGGAAAATCACCGCGCCAGCGCCGGGATACGAACCCTCGACTCCTACATGCAAGGGCGATGCCCTTAACCACTGTGCCACGGCGAGCGATGTGGGGATATGTTGAGGCGATGATCATGGTTCATCAGCCATTGAAAACTGTGTTCTTGACTACGCTCAAAATATTTATGAGGAACTGAGTTTCAGAAATATTACAGCCATTTCAATGACAGAGGTCTTACCTGCCCATGTAGCCTCTACTGTACCATTTGGCAATGCAGCCGTAGCAGAAAGCGTGCTTGCATCCTGGTAGGATGCCGTACAACTTTCTGGAAGTTTCAACCCCTTCAGAACAGATATTACATGTTGGAGTTAAAATTGGTGAATTGGTTTCGATGCTGATATCACTGATGTTTTTCTTAGCTTCCTTCCTCACGCAGCTACCCATTTTCACTGGCCGAGAAACCAATTAAATTTTCTAATTTATCAGGAGTCAAATGACGATCTTTCTTAGGGTGTGCTCGGAAGCTCCTCAGGGTTCACTGGTCTTTCAAACTGTGCGAAAACAGAACTAAGAACAGGAAATTGTGAGCTATATCGCATATGACATCCTCTTATCAGACTGAAAATCGCAGATTATCTTCAAGATCTTATCTACAGTCACTGATTTTAAACTCGAACGACCAGTTCCCGAAGTCGAACTTGGCATTACCGGAAGGTAAGTCGATACCTACTCGTATCTTATTGTTTGGAGTGAAATACTGATAAAAGGACTGATTATGTTTAAAAATTAAGTATTCACGCAATGCATTCACATATCTCAAATTGAAATCCAAAACCTATTAAAATGGGCTTAGAATTCGTGGTATGCTCTAAATGACTACACTCCTGATCAAACGTTTAAAACCACTTGAAAATTTAGAAAAATGCCAACTTTTCAGTGATGAATAATTAAATGCGTTCAACTAGGGATCGGTAATTACTAAAGGTAAAAGGCGAGAAAGACAAAATAATTGTAACAATTTATTAAGAAATCAACACTTTCAATGAATTATGACTTTTTCAGTTGACCATAATTATAAAACCAGGGTAAAAAAAGATTAGTTTAAGGGTTATTTCCGGCATTTTAGAGTAGTCACAGGTTGGCACTGATAGTGTAAAGGTGCCCAAAGCAAGCAAACTTTCCGAATTTGAACGAGGTCGAATTGTCGAACTGCATAAGTAAGGCTTGTCGCAACGCGCAATCGCAGCTGAGATTCACCGCAGTAAAACTGTAATTTGCAACTTCCTAAAGGACCCAGAGAATTATGGAACAGAAAAATCTAGTGTTAGACCGAAAAAAATTCCACCTGCAATGGGTAGGAGAATAAAACGGGTGGTTTCTCAAGACAGAGAAAACTGAAAAAGTCTTTATTCATTAAAAGTGTTGATTTCTTAATAAATTGTTGCAATTGTTATTTTTTGTCTCTCACCTCTCACCTTCAGTAATTGCCGGTCCCTAGTTGAATGCATTTGATTATTTATCACTGAAAAGTTGGCATTTTTCTAAATTTTCAAGCGGTCTTAAACTTTTGATCAGGAGTGTATGGATATAGATTCGTTACAAATTTTCTTAGTACAAAGTAAAACCACAGTATTTTGCCAAATTGATGCAACTGGGCTGCGAAACGGTTTTAATATTTTCCAGTGAAATGACTTATTTTATCAGCAATTTCATCGCTTGTGAATTTTTCTCAAATCTCTAAATGAAGTGGAGTTTAGAAGGTAAGGAGACATCTGATCGGATACATTTGATAAAATACATGAAGAGTGGAACTGGACTATTTAGGAAATGCAGTGATCTACGCGAGCTTCTAAAATGTATTGAAACTTCACGTACTAAGGAAGTCTATTCTGTGTGGTGTGTTAGTTAGTGAGCAATTGCGAATATTATTATGGAACTGAGAAATAATTCGGATCTGATAGAACGAAAAAAAATAGTATTTGATTTTCTTAAAATGGGAAACTATATTTTTCAATCATACGGATAAGAAAAACTTTCATTGAAGATTTTGTTATCGGGAATGAATTTCATAATATGCCTAAGTAACCTTTCTCCACAAATACATTGTAACTGTTGAAAGTTATACGAGTATGAACGTTTTGAGTGGCAGGATGAGCCCTGAAAGTCTTTTGTTACGAAGCTATATGGAGGGCTTTCCTTAGCATCAAATATTAAAGACTGAAATGTTTCTTGGACTGTCTCCTTTTATCTCTCAAGGCCTCCAGGAAAATTTATTAGTGTTTTTCACACCTGCTATCTAGCTTTTTATTAAATCAATAATTGATTGACGATTTTATTCCGATACAGACCATCAAGCTCGATAAGAGAGCGACCAATAATATTTTTTCCCTCTGAAAAATTTAGTGCTCGGTATCATTATTAATTTTAAGTTTAATAAAGACCAACACCTCATCGTTGCTCAAATCTATTCAAATTTCCATAAGAAAAGACGACGAGGCGACCGCCATTGGGCTTGAAGCGCCCATCCTCACAGTGACTCGCCCAAATCTAAGAAAAACTTCAAATCCTAGCAAAAGAACGTAATGTAGCGAAAGGAACTCTCATCAATTCTCATTGTTTTGGTCATTATTGAGGCTGTATTTTTTACGTGATTTCACGCTTATTCGAGTTTTTGCATCAATAGTCCATGAAAATATCCGTTTGTTCATGGAACCCAAAACAAAATCTAAGCGTCACAAAACCATAATTGCTGTTGACAAATATTTTACTTCTCAAGAAAAAGGCTTCAAGAACTCAGAGATTTGCATATCTAAGTCATCACCCACTTTCTGCCCAGTTTTTCTGTAGAAATATTACAGTCCAGGTTGAAGACTCGCCTTGAATTGCTACTCTCTACTGTAGACATGTCATCCATGTGCGCTGACGTAGAAATACGACTGTTTGAAGTGTGCTGTTCGGCTCAGTTGATCCTGTGGCTTATTTTTGTGAGCTCCACATCATTGTAAATCTACTTGCTACGTCTGTATGAGGCATCAAAGAGTTCCCGGTATTTTGAGTCAGGAGTGCCAGACCGCGGGCGTCAGCGCTTTGCTGGCACTTCTGCATGGAGGGAGACATATTGACTGTCGTTTGAGAAACTACTGTCCAATACTCTTTTGCTCCGATTGGCTATACCAGTGCTAAATCTAGCTGTCTTCTTTTGTAGGTTTGGGATTTGTTAAAAGTTCATCTTCTCGGTGATTGTATTCGCTTCTATGTTTCATAATTCTGCCAAGGTCAGCATTACGGTAAATAACGTGTTGGATAGATTACAATGTTACGTACACAAGGTTTTGAAAATTTACTATTTTTTTCGGAGACCTGAAACGCTAATTTTTGAAATCTGCTTTGTTTCCAGAAGTACTGTACAACATGAAATCTAAGAATTTTAATTGACTGACAAAATTATCTTCCGGCAATAAAACGTTATTTTATTCAAATTTGTGTGTAAAATTCGTCTTTTAAATCGAAACATTTGAAAGAACTACTTTTATTTAAACCTCCTGTATAACCTAGTAAAATGGTTTAAGAATGAATCCATCTATAACTATTCGGAAGTGAAAGAAAAGGTTACATTTTCAAATGAAACCCGATGAAATGGCGAGCTTCTAAAACTAGTAGATTATCTGTGAAGATTTTTGGGAAAACGAGGTCTCGAGCTCATGTTTAGGTAGGCCTACCTTTTGTTTATTAACTATAACAGTTTTTCATTTTGTTACAAACAAGCTTTTTCCGGTGGTTCACTGCTGTCCTGTTTTTCATCAGCTTTCATCTTATTTCATAAGTCTATTTTCGAAATGTGCTGTTCTCTCATTCCTTTTACTCCTTACTTAATAGTGCCTTCCTTCTTCCCCTCTTTGGAACACCTCTGTTATGGTTAGGGGGACTCAGACAGACTGACTTACTTAGCATAATATAATCAAATTTTTCTTTACTTGGTGTATCAATATGTGTATCATACACAGTTCTGCTCGTGTTTAGTCGTATTTTCTCAATAGACTTTTGCAGATTGATTTAATTTCGTAAATTCTCCTGCAATAAAAACCTGATTAGCAGATGTTTTTGTTGAATTAGCTTCTTCAGGGCGCGGACCAAATCGGATAGACCGAGTGTGCATTCTGTTTCGAGTATAGTTATACTTGAGTTATGACACAGACTCAAATTTTTCTGTTACCTTATTTACCTTATTTTTAGTTACCTTATTTTGCGTGGAATAAAGTATTTTAATAGCCAATGAGCTATGAGAGCACATTGCTCATCAATCATGGGAAGTGAATTAATTTTCCTTTCTTATTTATTTCTCGACATTAATTAAGCTCATAATTTTTGAACAAATAAAAATTTATTTGCTATCTTAATTAAAAAATCCATTGCATATTGTACAACATTATGACAAGCCAAGAACGTAATAAAGTTCATGCATTATTTATAATGGCTGAACGAATAAACATCGAAGCCAAATTAAGCTGCATACATTTTTTATATTCTCACCTACTTATAGTTAGTAAGGGCAATGAAATGAAAACAGCTCAGCAAAATTGTTTAACTTTTGGGGTAGTCACTCGTGTATTTAAATAGACGGGAGGTTATGAACGCTTTAACTCCATTCCACATTTGCTTTAATTGTAGATATGGCACACGTACTTAATCTAGGAGTTTAACTTAATAAAATTAATAAATTACTGAAGAAGAATAAGTATTATGTGTGAGGAATAATCTAGTTATTTAACAGCAGATTTTAAAAGAGTTCTACAAGTCAGGAGCAACAGTTAAAGGTAATTTAAATGTTGAATTATTCTTTGAAAGTTCATTACTTCAATTTTAAATTACGTATGTTCTAGTAAGACGTTACAGCTTCTGTTTGAGTTCTGCATCTACTTCAACTAGTGTCATCATTTGAGCTTTTTGTACTGCTAAACTGTGCGTACGTTCCGCTTACTTACTACGCTGTAGACTAGACAGGAGTTAACTCAAGTAATGAACCATTGGGAGAATCTCAAAGGGATTTACATGGATTCCATTGAAATAGGTGCCAAATTCTGAATTATCTGAGACTTGGTTCAATTTAAATATTAAAGTGTGATTCCTCAAGATAAATATATATATTCAAATATATATTTGAAGTTTCTCACCAATCTTTCCTCGCTAATGAAATTTTATATGTAAGGTTAAAGATTAGATAATTTAGTTAAGCTTTCCTAACCACAACAAAGCCGATTTAAATAGAGGAAGGAGGAAGTCAACATTAATTAAGTAGGGAGTTCAGGGAACGGGTAATCTATGCAGGTGTGTTCCCACACGAGATCCCCGCGCAAAGAAACAGTAAATGAGAAAGGAGGTGTATGAAACAATTCAAGAGAAAGAAATATGTGTTGAAAAAACAGGTCAGCAGTGAACCGAAACAATCCCTTTCCCTTAACAAAACCGATAACCTATTCTATATCAACAAAAGGAAGGCGAGCATAACCTTCAGCTCAGAACCTCTCACTTCTCTTCCTGACAGCGCTAATTCCCATAGATACAATAATTGTATCCCCCTGAGGCGAACGGTATTAGTTGGCGTGAGGGAAAAAATCAAAACATGAAAAACCAGCTACTTGTTAATGCGTTCCACATGGTAGTGGTAGGAAGAGCATAATAGGGTTAATACAACCACTATATACTCTAATTTCGAAGTAAAGTTCGAGGTTTGTAGAGACAGTATTTATGCATCGACAGCGTCCGATAGATTGTTTCCAAATCTCACACTCAACAAGTGACCTTGACAGCCATCCAGGACGCGAAAATGAGAGTGCATCAGTGCTGTTGATCCTCATCATGATCGTCTTTTTCATTACGAAAGGGGTAAATAGAAACATACTGATAATTATTAATGAACAAATTTGATAGAGGTACAAGATATAGAAGATCATTAAACATTTTTTCATCACAGCGTAGGCTGTTCGAACATTCTACAAAAGTCAGTCAAGCGATTGATATTTAGACACTCGTTTGCTATGTTACAAAGCGAGGAAATTTTTACTCGTGCCTTTGAAGATGTGCTTTTAGCTACGTGTTGAGCAATTTGCAATGCTGCAATAATTCGTAGAGGCATTCCTGCAGTTAGTTTCATGAGGCCAATTTTTAAAGTTGCCGGCCCTACGCCTCATATTTCAGTCACATTTTACTGCTCACAATCGTTCAAAGTTGGCTGTTTTTGCTCCTCGAATTTTCTACCACACGCTGAATACAAAACTTGCCGGTCTCCTGATTTAAAATTTTTGCGCATCGGCGACTTCCAGAAACGTTAAAATTTGTATATTAAATCCCATGATGAAAATCATCATCACCATGGATTTGGATTATTCATCATCAATAAGTAGCGTTTTCTGAATCTGCTTTCATGTAAGTTTGTCATCAATCATAACTAGTAAATGAATGGTTAATTTTTGATGAGATGACTTGTTCAATTATCCTCATTTTAATGCATTGTCTTGGTGTTATTCAACTTTCATCGTCATGGTAGAATTTTCAACAGTTTTAGCTACCTAGATGGAAACTGTTTTCGACACGTGCGACATTTTAGTGGTTTGTCATACGAGTGTTATTTTAACATTAAAATACACCGTCATTAAAACACCTCACGATTACAATAACTTTGAGGTTCTAACGAGATCTACGAAATTAAAATAAATATCACAGATTTTTTACAACCTTTCTGTAATCTATTTAAGCTCCAGCACGAATCTTAACTGCAAGCTCCTACAACGAGCATTGAAGCGCAGACTTTCGAAAATCAATATTCGACTAAATAATTCTATTAAGCTCGGAAAATTATTTAAAATCTCATGTTTAACAAACAATAAATACCACATGCGAAAGCTCAAGCAAATTTGGCAAATAATGTCATGCTTTACAACCTAAACTTTGAGAGGTTAAGTCATTTCGCTCTCTCACGCGTGGTTAGCTTGTTGAACTCTCGCAACACCATGCATTGCTTTATACTTTATTGCCATTGCTTTGTTTTCGAAATTCATTTTATTTGAATTTCTTCGTTAGTTTTTCCTCCCGAATCAGGATTATACGAAGTAAATTTTTGAACCTAGTATTGTATGTTAAATCTTTTTTACAACTCGTCATGGAAACTGCAAATAAAGTTGAATTGTTTCCATAAGTTAAAGATAAAGTACTCTATACGTGGATAATTTAGGCTTGCATCTACGTACCCTAATAATTTAGCTTAGGAATTACATACGGCACACAAGAGACGTTTTCGTGCGGGTAAAATTTGTCATGTACTCGTTTGTTAAAATTTTCTTACAACGGTATTGCGACTTTATTGTATTTTAACTGATCACTCAACCAGGCCAACGTGTGGCGCGACAAGTTGTCACTTAACCGAGCCGAAATGTCGCTTATTTCGCTAAATTTGATACTTCTGCCAGAGCAAAAGCTGAAATCCTCTTCTAATATTTTTTAAAATTAATCGAAGATGTATTTACCTAATTTATCCGTAACTACTCTATCGCGTTCTCCCGGCATTCTCGTTTGAACCTAGAAGTATTTAAGCTTTTAAGTAAGTTTTGAAGTCGAGATGGATGCAACCCTAAGGACGCAGACAACCTGTTTTCGAAGAAAAATATTACGTTGTTGCTAGCACCAGAAATTTTTAACGAGCACCTACTCAACAGAGAGCAATTCACTGTTATTTAAGGGTGGATACTCGTCTTCTGATTCTTCCTTTAAATCTTTTACTATAAACTGAATAGGGATTTCCAGAACTTGGTACCGCAAACCTCTGAACAAATAGCTGGAAAAAGCTGTGTACGAGCTCAGTCGTAAATTCTTATACCAATAGTAAAGGAAAACTTGCTCTCTATGAAGTCGAAGTTGTAATTTCCGCTGAACTTAACATAAGCAAACTGCACAATCTATTACGAAAGCTTAAGACTACCTACTGTTGCGCAGCACACTTCATCGTAACTTCACTTCTAATAGAGCACCGTAATGAATGTACTGTAAGGATGTAAAATATTCACTCTAAGGGTTTGAGACTAAAATTTCCATCAGAAAATACTCTAACCATGAAATCGCCATCACACTCAGGCTCAAAAGTTGCCGGAATAATAACGTAGTAGCCAGGCTCCAGGTCAAGCCGCGCCAGAACCTCTCTGTAGTTTATGTAGACACCTGACGTTCCCGTCTCGTAATTGTACATGAAGTGCTCCTTGGCCAGGCGGTGGTCGGGATCCGTCGTCTGCAAGGAAAAATGCGCTGTATGCATAAAGTTGATTCTTGAATAGAAGCTTAGGATAGAGTAATTTGAAGACACACTGGTAGCGTATACAAAGTATGGGATATCTCACGTGAATTTCATTTCATCGCTTGATCTTCCATCTCCTCCTGGCTTTGCTGTTTCTAGTTATGATTCATTTAAGGACCTACAGAATCCTTTGTAAGATTCCATATTGATATAAGGTGAACTAAATGGAATTGAGCTCGATTCTCGATTTGCAATGAACCAAAAAGTTTTGAAAACGTAAAATCCATGAGCACGTAGAAAGATGAAACGATGTCGTTAAAAATGCCGTGAAAACGCGTTTTTGGCTTTAAGACTGAATCTATTCGTGGCCATAGGCTTTTTGGCCAATATTAAGCAATCTAATTGTCAAAATTTTCGATGCATTTTAAGCAGCGTAGAAATACCCATTAGCTCAAAAATACGTCTTTCTCACAAAAATTACGCATTTAAAGTTTTAGGTCGTATTCAAATTCGGGGTAAAGATAATTTTACTCATTTATACTCCGTCCTCCGTGCTCTGATTTCCATATACACCCTTCAGGGGGATGCAACTATTGTATCTATGGGAATTAGCACTCCCAGGGGGACTATGTGATGGCCCGAGCTAAAGGTTAGGTAGGCTTACTTTTTTGTTAAAATGACATCGGTTTTTGTTTTGTTATGGACCAACTTTTTTTCGGTTCACTGCTGTCCTGTTTTTCAACACCTACTACTTTCTTCTTCAACTTTGATCTTGTTTCATGAACTTCTTTCTTATCTTACTGTTTCTATGCCCTTTCTGCATGGATTCCTCGTTCCCTTAACTCCATACTAAATGGTGCCTTCTTCCTTCCTCTCTTTGGATCGCCTTTGTTGCGGATAAGGAGTCTTAAACTAACTAATAATAATAATAATTTCCATATACACCTTCCACTTTGATTCAGGTATTGTGGACTATGTTCAAAAAACGATGCCTTTTTAACATAAAAGAACCATATACTTTTTAAACTTTTATTTTGAACGTGAGTGTAGCCCGTTCACTGCGTTTGACAGCTTGCTACGATCGGTTTGGTTAGGCTGGAAGACGCAGAATTGAAAAACATCTTTTCTGCATGATTACAATTTTATCTTTTCTAACAATCGGAAAAAATATATTTCTACGATAACATTTTAACATGGACGTCATGGTCTAATTTAAATATAGGTAGTGAAATCAATGAAATGGAATTCATTGTTACAGGTACGTGAATGAGCAATTTACCAAGTAGTTCACACATGTCCCAATACTCAGGGAACGTGTAATCAATTCTCAGTACCTTGTATATAAGCACTGCAATCTGAAGCATCTTGATGCTGGCGTCTTTGAAAGAGCGTCTGTGCTCCTGCATGAGCCCGACCATCACGCTGGCTTTGCCGTCATCGTCCGCTTCTTCCTCGAGGTCTTCCTCACTTAAGCTGTGTTTTCCTGTAAATGAAACACACCGATGAACTTAGTCGAAATACATAAATATCAAGGTATAAATGACTTATTTGGTGTCGTCTTCCAATAATTGTCGTTTCGTTGGTTCTGAAACAAAAGTATTGTGCTGTGCCTCTGATAGAGGCTAAGTTTATTCCAGTGGTGACTAACACTGCTTAGAAAATCCAGCAAACTTATTTAGTGTATTTATTAGTGGTAAAATAAACTTAAAAAAGCCTTTGAATAGCCTCTCTGTATCTAAATATTATGCATTACAATCCTACTTCTATTGTGTTCCAGCACTTAGTCATGCATTAGTCATGCTGTAAACTTGGTCAATGGTAACTGGAGTTAGGCTGCACTGTTTAATTGGGAATAAATTTACCAGTTTGATGACTTCTCTGGATTTTATGCGAGCTCACACCCAGTGAGTGATTGACTTATATTTCTGAGAAGATTTCATTTTCAATAAAATTAAATTGATTTTTTCAAAAAGAAAATTATGAGTTCAATTTCCAAACAAGTATTTTTAAAATTAGAAAAGAGTTTTGTACTACTGTTTCTGCGTTGCACGTGTATCTCTTCCGTGTGATTCATGAGGATATATTACGTTTCTCTTCATGTTGCTTGGAATAACATCCGGAGTACTTCAAATCACCCAAAATTTGATCCTTCGAACATTCCCGTAAATGCGTATTTTTTACGTCGCACTTTTCTCAGGCCAATGACATACCTTATAAAAATGCACGACGGCTCAGAAACCGGCCGAAATCTTCGTCACAGTCCTGGCCACTTCCGTGTTACTGAAACACATGGCATTTACTCTGTCTAAAGCCCCCCTCTCGCAATGCCCCTAATTCTTTGTACCACTACCATCCAACACATTTTTATACGCAGTGGACTGCAACCTCAGACACCACTGAATAAAAATTTATCTAGGTGTGATGCCTTCGCAGCAATTTAGGAAATTTATATTTTCAAACAGCGATAGAAAATTTATTCCTCCGAACATCGAAAGAACCATTCCGCAAGTCCTCTCGTTTTCCGGAAATGCCCACTTCCGGACGTTAGGTATATAAACCTCTGCGAGCTCAGTAGAGACCGCCAGTTTTATTAAGTGAATCGTGTAGAGACTAGAGAAAGAAATGTAAGTGTGTTAATATTAAGTGATATAGGCAAAGATGTACTATTTTGGAGTTATTCGTTATTACCTCCAGCTAGTGAATAGACCGAGGAAAGCTGGAAGACTTCAAATGATGTTGTGTGGGAATTTATGTAACCACAGCTTCTCTGTGATGCACATGCAAGTTATACATACTTGTTGATTCTTCATTCCTTGTGTCGAGATCACAAAGCTCTCTGGCTGATAGTTTTGTACACATTGTTTTAATTGTCAAGTCTGTTTTGATCTGTGTTGTTCAGGGTTAGGTTTGAGGATTCTTGCATACTTTCAAGTACTTGAGAATGTTTCTTGAAACACCTTTTAAGATTTTTAGTACAGCAGGATAACGTAGTACACATTGTTCTAATTGTGAAGTCAGAATTTGATCTTTGTTATAGTGTTCATGTGCCTACTCATGCATTTTTGAATTAGATTGATTAGCCTTACTTTGATCAATGCACACAGCGTTGTATAAATACTTGTTATCATGCTTTAGGAATTAATAGATAGAAGCTATGGTTTTTGGGCTCTGGAATCACGTAGTTACTCACTTGACTTGATGAAAGCCAGTTTTTAGAGTGTGGGATTTTGGCCCATTTTTGATATAGTGATATTGGCTTGACTGAGGGCCGTGTTGAATTGCCTGGCTGATTGTGCGTGTCCTACAGGGCTGTGTTCATTCCTTTTAAGTGATTTATTTATACTGATGTGTCTGGGTATGCTATTGACCACCTTTGTAGATGTATGTGTTATAATCATGTCCAGGTGATACTGTTGAATTACCAGATCTTTGTGACTTGTCTTGTTGAGTTAGAGGCATCTCAAGTTGTCAAAGCATTGTTAATATAGAAATTACCATGTACCTTCAATTCAGTATCTACCTGATCGATCATGTGTCTAGAGTACTACCTGATATTAGTATTTTATAAGTGTCACGTTAGGTTGGCAGCTAGTATCTGAGTGTGCCATTGAGATGCAGTCATGACAATTGTGTGAAGACTCGCCTATAATTTATGTGTTGGCTGAGCCGCAGGAATATTACCCGTGTTCTCCGAGATATTTTTGCTTGTGCCTGTGATGCTGTTCTGACCAAACTATTGCGTCTTATTTTCTGAATTGCACTCTGCATCACCTTTAGATTTTAAATTCTGAAAACTGTATATTTTTTGTACTGTTTTTGTGCTAATTATACCTTTCTCCCAACAGGTTAATTTATGTAATACATATGGCTGCTTAAGACAAGTTTTGCATCATCCGTGGACTTTTTGAACCTTCCCCACTCGTGCTAAGTCTGAGGCAGTCACACTAGGAAAGATATTTCGAGAAAATGTTCAAAGAAATGGTATCTGGGTCACAACAATGTTGATCGTAAATTAATCCAACGATCATTTAGCATCTTTTCTCCATATGAAGTCAGTGAGCGGAACCGTTTTAAAAGTTGATTTCCTGCTATCGTTGACATGTCAGATGGCCCATTCTATTAGAATAATACTCGTTGATAGTAGTAAAGTCTTTAAGAAATTTCCATAATTATCCATCACAAAGTTCTTAATGATCTTTTGGCTAAGACTCATACAAATGTTCGGTAAAATTCAGTAATTATTTCATTGAGATGCTTCATTACCTTATTATCGTTACAGTCACGCTTTAACCGATCGAAATACAAAACTCGCGTCTCACGACTTTCTTCCAATTATTACCTGCATGAAAATAAACCAGAATCTTTGGGCACTTAAATGAGGACGTAAATAATCGTAATAATAATCGTAAATAATAATAATCTCGACTCGTAAATAATCACGAGTTCACTAACCAGTGTCGATGATGTGCAGGAGGATTTGTGGGTTGGTGGAGAAAAGTTCGAAGTTGTTGCGACTGCCTCCTGCGTTCACGCCTGCTCTCCAGGACCCTCGAATTTTCTGTGTCTGTTCAAACGAAATAAGCTCAAATTTTTTAAAGCAATTTTCTTCGGACTCTCAATCTTCGGGTGTTGACAATCTGTTTGATTATCCGGGTACAGGGTGTACACTTCTCGAGCTAAGAAAGTACATTAACATGATTTAGATTCATTACTACTTCGGAATATATTTTGGCAGCTTCCCAAATGTGCTAGGTTTGACGATAAAGAAAGTGTTGATCGAGAAAAATTTACTGGAGGTGGACCACTTAGTAAAATGCTTTTGCTATGGCCTTCTTTTGATTTAATACCTCAGTGTTTTCCTTGAATTAATTTAGGCCTGCTAATACAATATAATTACTGGATTTGAAATTCAGTTATATCCTCATCTCTTGAAAGTATTGTTCAAGAATACTAAAGTTTTATAGAAGTCATTTTATTACCTTCATAGTTTCTGCTGACTTTTTCTTCCTATGAGAATCGTTAAGGTTCACTAATTCTAGGAGTTCGAGACGTTAACAAAGAACGAATGTTATGTAAAGAGAGAGAGATAAGAGTGTTAACTACCCGAGGCAAAAAGCGCACTTGCATTTTTGACGACATCCCGAACCTAGTCAGAGGTGTGTAGAGAAAGACACTCACCCTTTCTACTCGGTCTACATCGCCGTCACCATCGAAGTCTGGCCCGATCATGCAGACGCTGACTTCCTCGAACTGCTTAGCGAAGTCTTCATAAGAAATCCAGGACTCTCCATCCCCGTTCAGTTCGTGTTTCCGTAATTTCTGCCTTTGTCGCTCCGACACGCCAGCCCATACTGAGTCACTGCCAGGGCGATTGTGCCTTTGTAGTGGTTTAATTTGCTCCCTGATTTTTGGATAGGACTTTACCGTATTCTTTCATTAAGATCTAGTATTGAATAATTTGTGTTGTGCTTATCTCATTTGCGCTCTACTTATGTACTGATCGATGTTTGTATCTTTTAGTATTATGCAGCAGGTATTTGCACAGTTCTTCGACGAGCGTTGGCTTAAAAATTTTTTTTACCGACTTCTCTAGGCCTTTGGTGCCTCATTCAGGAGGGAAATAAACTCTTAACACAGGATACTACACCCAGTTAAAGTATAATTAAAATTTGATAAAATCATCATATTTACATGCACAACTTAGAAATCTGAAATTTCACGATATGAAAATACTTTGTGAAACATTGGGATGAAAACAATATCACGATAGTAAAGACTAAAGCAACGTTCACTCCTCCGGTAATGATCATCCATACCAATCTAATTTGAGTGGCCCAAAAATCGCACAGCTGAAAGTATTTCAACAGCATTACGGGGTCATAGTAAATGTTTCTATTTCTCTCATTGAAAATTCTTAAGAACATTTCAAGTCATGATCAGAACAATTAAAGTAAATTCCATTAAATTAGAAATTGGATACCCTATCATGTGTTGACATTCCATTAAGTAAATTTCACAAAATAAGAAATTGAGCACCCTTTCATGAGTTGAAATCCCAATCGAAGCTGTCGAGCACCAGCCGAGACTCACTTGTCCCCCCACGTGCCTTTCCACTCGGCCTCGTTGGCCCAGGGGTTCCTGATGCGGATGAGGTTGACCACACCCAGCGAGTCATGCCGGACGCGCGTCACGGCTGTCACGGTGTACGCGTGGCCCTCCACCAGCCCGTTCTCGTCCGTCTTGTACGCCATCCTCCAGTCGCCCTGTTCGTGTGCAACGTGTGCGAGTAATTTGAGGATTTAGCATAGATGCGCAAGTTTCTTGAAAACGCATATTGTGCAAGTTTGTTTAAGACGCATATTGTGCAAGTTTCTTGAAGACGCATATTGTGCAAGCTTGTTTAAGACGCATGTTGTGCAAGGATCTCGAGGACGCATATTGTGCATGGATTTAGAGGACGTAGAGTGGGTAAGGATCTCGAGGGCGCATATTAAGCAAGGATCTCGAGGAGGCAAAGTAGGTAAGGCTCTCGAGGACGCAAAGAGAGCAAGTATCTCTAGGACGCAAATAGTGCAAGGATCTCGAGGAGGCAAAGTGGGCAAGGATCTCGAGGACGCATGGTGCGTAAATACAAATATTTGAGATTCATAAAAGTTTAGGAAAAATCTTTTTGTTGGACTATTGTTTGAACCTTTTATTTGAGATACACGCTTAGTCTACGCTAACTTAACTTTGAAGGCCAATTACGTGTGATGCAGTAATGTTAGTGCAGCTTATTTTTCGTTCCAGAGAGCGATTTCAGCTTTTTTTCAAGGTCAATGAAAATATTGAAAGGCAGGATACTTGTATCATGTTTCATTCGACATTTTCTCTCATAATAGTTTATGATAGTGTTACTGCGTACGTTTTTAATTTATTCCAAAATCATAAGAAAAAGGGAAAAAGAGGCCGAAAATAACAGGAAAAGAGTAGAAAACTTCTCTAACCAGGAAAAGTTTTTTTCAAAAAGACTCTCGTCAGACTTTGTGAAGGAACGATTAGCTGCACCGCACATTCTTCACTCTCGTAACACGCGAGGAAAGCTTGAAATTTTTTACAGAGTGATAGGGCTTTAGCGCTAAGAAAAAAATGAATACTTCTCAACAAATCATCTATATCGCACACTTTTTTTTCATTGTGAAAAAACTTAAGAAATACAAAATTCGTGTGAATATTATTGCGTTGAGAAATTTCCCATTTATCATAACAGCACTTGGGACAGTTGAAAACGCCACCTGTAAAACCCTTATACAGAGCACTCATTTTAATAATCTCATAAAGACGTGAGTCGAGCAGGAAAACTTGCAACATTGCTTGATTGTGGCTCAAGTAGATGAGGAAATTCATTAAGAATGCAGTTCTGAATTTACGTACGTACTGTACGCCTGTAAAATTTGTTTAAGAAAATTAGGTGTTAGAGTTACTCAAATAGGTCTAGAACGCGTGTGGTACACTTATGAACATAGTTCTCACAAAAATTATCAAGTTCGAAGTAAACAAGTTTCGAAGTTTTCTTACGAAAGGCCGATGAAATTACAAGCGAAACATACGTGCTTATACCAGTGTAAAGAACATACGAAGTTTGAAATTAGAATGCTAGTATGGTTATCCATTTTTATAAGTGAACTCTGAAATGATAAATGTTGAAATTTTCTCAATGATATCTAACGCACTTCATGCCTTGTTCACATCCAAAGATGCACAATTCAGTTCCGAATGCTTTTAACAATTAGACAAGATTAACGTGCACTTCGTTAGTAACAGCTAATGTTAACATTTTATTTTATTACTAGTGTTAGTGACGAAAGTAACTTTTTTAACGGGAAAATGAAATCACAAAAAAATCCCGAGTGTAAACTCTATAAAGAGTACTTCTACACAACGTCATTACCCAAGAGCTACTCGAGCTTCTAAATCAATATAAGAATTGTAACAAAAACTGAACAACAAACATTCCCGAAACGTTTTGAACGTGTAACGTAAAGTCTTAAGCCCGTCACTGGGAGGGAATTGCTTTACATTAGAGTAACTCATGTACCGGACTTCCTCATCAGTTTTCATGATTGCATGCGTTTATCCACTTTATCACTTTATACATTGCATCAGCAATAACGTACTCAGCTATTTTATTAGCCTGTAATTTAGGAAGAAATTTTATGCGTTTTTTAGGGCAGAAAATTAAAGCTGAATAAAAGGGTCAAGCAAGAAAACAGTGTTTATTCACTTTGATGAGGCTAATTAAGCAATTTCATGCTAGTGAATTATTGAGAAGTGAAGCAGTTTCTTAAATGAACCTTAAGAACGAAAAATGGGATTTAAAAAATTACTTTATTCTGCATGTTCTGTTCCTCTCATTATTTGGTCACAGACGAAGCTGTTCAACGATCAATTGTGGTATCGGATTTGAGCAACTGGTTTATCACGGAGAAGGGCTACAGTTACACTACCATGTAATAAGTTAACCCTTCAACGTCCACATTTTGTACTCATTACCGTTATCACAACCGACATCACAACGAGGAAGTGACTGCCACTCAACCATGAACTCACAAGCACATTAGGGCACAAATTTCACGAAGAATAATATATATTAGGGCTGTTTTTGAAAGTGGATTTTGAAATTCACTTTGACTGTAAAGTGCTAAGTCTCATCAACACGAGCGCGTGAGCTCACCATGTTAGCCATACTGTCCAGCATTTGCAGCTGGAGGTTACTTTGTAACACGCGTTGACAAGCTATTAGCTATCTTAAAGTAGAATCGAGCAGAAAAGTAATGATATCAGTATTAAAATCTTGTTCCATTTTTAGCCTCTAAGTTCGAAGGTGTATTCTTCAATTCTACTCACACACTTTTTTCCAGTGGCGACGCTACTCTGTAACACCGAACGAGATACATTGATTTTTTTTCCATGTTGAATTTTGCGTAACGACGTGCTCTAAAATGGCATTTTACGACCAGCTAATCAATTAATATTTATTTTAGACAATTTATAACCGCCTCAGAGGAGGGAATCCTTGATCTAACCAAACTTCTCGTATCATTTGGAAGCTGAAGGCCGACGCAAGAAATCCTAAGGTCTCGAAGCAGCAAACAACACACCTAATTTTATGACCCAGTATATGAAGCGAGTTGATTATATTTTTGCATCTCGAGCTCTCACCTTCCTGGAGCATGTAATGAAAGCTCCGTTGCGTGATTGCTTGTAAATGTGCTTGAAAATCTTACGGAGATCAGCGTTCTCGTCAAAGTCATATCGCTCCGCCAGTCCGCCCGTTAGATCTACCAGGGCGTCCATGCTTTGGCCGCCCTCCATTGCCTCGTACGACCCATGCAGCCTGGAGAAGGAGACGGAGTTACGCGTGCATGCTCTAGTCCAGTGGTCTCCGAACTACGACCCGAGGGCCGTACTAACGAATTTAGCAAGCGTATGAACGCTCAAGGCGTGTACTTGGCGATTACTCTAGAAATAATAGAGAATTACATGAAAATTAAAACTGTTTTGGCTCTTGGAATTTATTGGAGTAATCAGTATGCCTCTGAGGCTGAAAAGTTTGTAGACCTCTGTTTTAATCCATGCATTGGTGCGCTACTGCTGACGAGTCGTTTTACAGGATGGGTGATATTGATGCATTTATTTCACGCTAGCCTAATTCTATAGCACTAAAATGTTATCTATGAATCCTGAAGGTGCTTTCCTTTCAAGTCTCACAGAATCTTTACGTGGAAGGCTCTTCCGCGTGAAAAACTACGAAGTCAAATCAGAACCCGTCAAACAGTTAATGAATGCGAAGGTACAGCAGTACATTAGTAGAAATTCATGCTATAAGCTGTTATACTACGAGAAGAGTAACAACTCAATCACCTAGTTAGGTCTTATGGGCTGGAGCTCTCAGAAATCTTTTTGGTTAGTAAATCATACATCCGCTCGACTGATGAACTTTCGCTCGACAGTGAGACATATCACTAGCAGGATGTATACGAGTATTTGAAAAAAACATCGCTTCATTAAATAAGCAAAAAATTAACTTAAATCTGTAAGGAGATAGCACGCAATGAATTCAACAGCTCTAGACGAAAGGTTCATGACTGACTTGGCGTAGGCCTTCTCGAGCAGCGCTGCCCAGAACTCTGTGTCCTCCGAGCTGCGGGCGAACAGAAGCTTGCCGTCTTTGGTCGGAAGTCTGTCGTCAATGCAAACGGTTGCCCAGCTGCCGAAGCGCCAGAACTTGCACACGATCAAGCCCTTGTAGCCTCCTCCATGTAAAATTTGTTCTGGCCGTATCACCTGCACCGACATATTTCGCTCGTTAAATATCAAATTTCACGGGGATTTTACAATACAGAAGTATCTCGTTTAAGCGGATATGAACTGTAGCAAAGACGTTGTTTTCGTGAATAAATGGGAGTAGGGATAATGTTAGCCTATGTGCATTCCTTAGTAATTAATTATCGATACTTTTTAATGATCGATACACTATTAAATTATTTGGTGTCGAGCGCGGTGAGTTAGAATTCGATATAATTTCCAACCTTCGCAGCCTCGAAGCTGTTATTTGTTCTAAAGCAAAAATAGCAAGGAATAAGGCTTTGATGCGTAACATTTTATTTTAATAGCTTTGCATTTAAAAATGAACGTTTCGACTCAATGAGTCATTCGCAACAATCCCCCAAAAAAAATAATTGAAAAACAACGAAGGTAAATGTAAAAGGAAGTAAAACTAAGTAAAATCGTAAACTATTTGCAAAGGAAAAGCGTATTGGGAGTCATTTAAAAAAGGCTTTCGTTCTAAAATATAAAGAGATTCCATAATGCGCAGATTAACGGGATTTGAAGCAGAGGCTAAAGCTGCTTTTAGTATAAAATGTTACGTATCAAAGCCTTATTCCTAGGTATTATTTCCTTGGCTAAAATTTTTAAAAGTACACACCGACATGTGCTTCTATGTATTCTAAAACATTTGCATAAACCTACAGCAAAGCTGGTATAGAGACCATCCAGTTAATGAGAATCATCCCGATTACTCACTCTTTCGATGAGTTTCCGCTCTCTGGCGACGGCAGAGCAAGACGACAAGAACCAGCAGTCCCCTAGCGAGCCCTGCACCACGTCTCGCTTGTCCACGCCATCCACGAAAACTTGAGGGTTCTCTACCAAGTCCTGCAAAATCGACAACATCATAGGGCGAGAATCTAGGTCGCCAAAAGCTTGAAAATACTCATAAGATGTTGAAAAAATTCTCCAATCAACATATCTGTGAAATACGTTGTGGTCAGTTATTTGTAGTAAATTTAGTTCGGAGAAATTTAGCGTTGAAGATTGCTTGAATAACAACTAGAACTGTCGTCGAATCGTTAGTTTGCGTCAAGTTTCCCATCGGTGAGTTTTGTAGCAAAATAACTTCTTTTCTGCCTTACACGTAGAATTTCAGAAAACTAAATGATGTGCAAATTTTCCTTGCCTTCTATTTCTTGCAATTTTTCTGTGATTCTTCCAAACAGAAAATATTCTGGTAGGTGTAACACCTTATAAACTATTCTGTTTTTACCTCTGTCTCGCCACTTTTATGTGAAAAAAATTAATTCTGAGAGTTTGAATTACGCACAGGGAAAGACGTTCTCGAAAAGGGCCACACTACGAACTTTATTTTAGATTATTCGTTCAATCAAGCTCCAACCAATCATCGACGATTTTATACTTCACTGAAATTGCAACTTTGAAAGTGCAGACCTCTTGGGTCGCCTAAGTATTAATTTGATTCGGTAACAATGCCTATACAGAGGTACCTATCGAATTGAAATAAATAACCATGAATTGGTTATGGTTGTTATTTAGTTAGCAAATACGTCTCAAATTTAATGTTGGAAATCGAAAACTTGTGATACTTGCGCCTATTTCGTTCTAGTTGCAGCAACACATGAGCATGCGGTGTTACAAGACACAGTTTTTTCTTTACCTTGGGACGGCGCCACTCCATGCCAGTGGACCGGCGACTCGAGAAGAACACCGAGGAAATTTCCGCAGGGAAGTCGGGATCTTCGTACAGCTGTCCCTCCGGTAAGCTTCGTTGCAACTGCAGCGCATATTCTGGCTCCTGATGGACATACCGCAGCTAAACCTCCAAGAAGTACAGTAGTCTGACAATTTGTGTTTAAAATTTTGAAAATAAACCAAGAAAAAGCACAAGAACTTTCAGTGAACTTCATTAAAACCGAAGTATTCACAAGAATATTTAACTACAACGAAACAAAATTGCGAAACTTGCAACAGTTAAGTAAGCTTGAGCGAACGGAGTGATTCTACTATCTTGTACACAAATAACGTGGTGCGTGAGACAATTCAATTGACTTCTGAAATTAAATGCTCCAGATTTGTCTTTAAAGAACATATCCGCTTCTTTACCTCAGATCAATAGGGCCAAGGGGGATCAGCCTTGTTGTCTGACGGTTGCCTAACGACGGAACGGAACCGAAGCAACAACTTGTGCACTTCAGTGCAGATAACATTTCTATTCCACTTGACCTTGAATCAACCTGAATCAATAAAGGAATAAATTGCGCCGCCGCACTTTTCACGTGGCTCTAATTTTGCAAGAAATGCATGACAATTTGGAGACATTTACTTCTGAACTATATCTTCGTCTAACCGTACAACCGTCAGAAATAAATCAGAAACATTAATCATAATTTAAATAGTATATTGTCCTCCTGACCTGAATTTAAGCTACACTCACCACAACACCGAGGTTTCCGTTGATAAACTTGCCCTCTGGTAGCTGTTCCTCGCCCTCTTCTCCCGTCAGGGGCTTGAGCTCCGCTTCATCGTTGGGGGAAATGTCCCCATTCTGAAAGAGAGTCTACGATTTAAGAAAATTTTCACCACAGTGGTTTGATGTTTGAAACTTCGTTTTTGGGAAAGCTACTAAAGCTTTTGCAAAGCACAATTTTCATACGATTTCACCGAACGTAACTTCAAAAGTGCATTCTTAAGGGGGTCTTGGGCTAAGAATTTCTCTGAATAGAATGCTATTAACACGTTTGAATTTTTAGTTTATGAAAACAGCCAAACTATAATTTGATGTAATTCCAATATAAGCCCAAAATTAATTCATCACTCAAATAACTTATCCAGAAATCTTTTTCTATAGTTCAGAAGACGTGCGTTAATACTTCTCAGCACACGTACAAATAGGCGCATGATGAATGAAAATTTCCAACTTTACTCCGTTATAACTCCAGTACAAAAGTAGAGCTTTACGTCCAATAAAAAAACTTTTGCTTGGTTCATACCCTCAAAAAGCTGCTGGTACACACCAAAATCAAACTGAAATTCTGTCACAATGAATGTAAGCGTTTCTTAATAAATAAACCATACTTTTCCATACTCACGACTTTTGCGACGCTAGCCTTTCTCTTGATCAACGTTTCATCAGCAATATTTCCGTTCTTCCATTGCTCGTACAAAGAGCTCGGCGTGCAGCCCATAGCGCAAGTTCCGCCTCACTCTTAGCGTAATCGATCTCCTTCGCTAACTTGATGTTCTGCAACTCACGTTTTATTTTACAGTCATTGACGCACGGGAATAGTGAAAATGAAAGTACAATTCTAATGAGTCTGCAATGTTTGAATCAGTGCCTAAATGATTTAAATTAATTTGAGGTAATTTGACATTCTGTTGGGGGAACCAAATAAAATTTACGGGCAGTGTGAGGGTCTATGATCATTTTAATGCAGGCTTGAAATGCCTGCATTAAAAACAAGCATAGAGACTTAATTCATATCATTGCTTAAACTCAATGAAACAAAACACATATGTTGTGAATTGATTACTACCATTACTCTTGTGTAATAATATGGGTGTCAATGAATTATTTGGAATGACTATATCACACAAGTTTCTAATTTTAAACCATCACCCGTTAGAAAACCTTTTGAAGAAACAGAAAGGTAAGTATAAAAGCTCAAATGAACACATTTTGTATTTTATTTGAAGGATAATGAGAAACAATTTTATATGGAAACGTATTAAATTTGATGCTAAAAATTAATTGTCAGATCTGTTTTACATGAAACATTCCATTCTTTATTAAAACAAAATAATAATGCTTCAACCCCAAGATTGATGAATGAAATAACCTCAACTTCAGTCTCAACTTCAAAATGACACCCACTCCAACGCTTCAATAATGCCTAGCTAGTGCAATTGCTTCGATTTTTCTGCTTTCGGTGGAAAGTATTGGACGAAATCACGAAATAAAACTCTCACCAATAAACAACAATTTCAGTGCTTAGATTGAGATAAAATTATTTACGAACATGGCAGGGTTTGCCAGACGAAATTAGGTTACTTTAGCGAGTTCATCAGCGAGGACGTTGATGTATTTGTACTCAGTTATACTACCATTATGGGTGATAAATAAGCATAGCGTAACACCAAGAAATTGCTCCCAGATCATCACGAATTCACTTTGTGTTCGACCAGCACCAGATGGCTCCCGCAGCAATCAGTTGACATAATCTTTGCTTGGTATCAATAGACGACTATTCGTTGGGAAAAATATAAATGACGATTCTTGTTATACTTTTAGTTTGACGAATCTGCATTGGTCAACGCTTATGACTGTTGGAAAATTAGATCCTTGGATTACCGAAGGGAAAAATTGTAAAATTACATCATGTTTTGTAAAGCATTTTGTACAGTGCAGGCGTACTGTATGTACGGATAGAAGCCATGTTGTTTGAATGCTTTGATCTGAAAGCTCTTTTTTCGCATTAGCTAATGGGCTTTACTCTCAATTCGATCTCAAGCTCGGCTAACCCAGTCGCTTAACTTGCCGCTTAATTCCACAATTGCTTTCAGTGAAAGCTCTCTCCCCGATGTGTTGTCCGCAGTCATTACCTTATATGTACGTTAACATTACGTCAAATAATTTAGCGGTTTTTGTTACAGCCTATCTTGTTGATAGGATACCACAGATTTTCCTTCTTTGGACTTCTAACAGGTCGCACATTTTACCGTCAGATGGTGCACCGGTGTTTAAAATATTGTGAAAATAAATCGAGGAACAATACTGTGCAAATTTCAAGGTAAATAAAAACGAAGTCAGTCAGTGAAGAACAGATTGGAATGAAACTAGCCATGAATGAAAATACAAGACGAAAAATTTGTGCCTTTATTAATATGTTAAGCCCCGTACTTTACAGGTGTATCGCCACCGTATTTTTCAAGTCGTGTAACACGAAGAATATTAATCGATCCACTTCAATTATAGACCCTTGTTTTTGTAGTACGGTTAGCCCTGAACAAACACACGTTAGTTAAAAAGATTCAAAATTTAGGAATGGAATGTCGCCAAGCCCTTAAAAAACAGGGCTCATTTGAACCCATAAGGTTTACTGAGTATTAATTTCGAAGTGTCGCAAATGCTGCGCGAAAACTCAGCACCATAGTAGATTGCAATAAAGTTGAGCGTGCGGAAGATCCCGAACAGTCATTAATGAATTATTGACCTCTGTGTCTGACAATTCACCATGATTTTCTACATCCACTACTGTTCCTGGGCGCCAAGAACCCGGAGGAGAACGCCTGCTATCTGCGCACAAATAAATATTCAATCGAGAGTGCGAGCCAGTTTACGAACGATGATATGGACAACGTTGAACAGTTCGTAATGCGTGGACGTAATTTCTTTCAATAACACCACTTTTCCCCAGATAAAAATATTGACACCTTGATTGGTGAACGTTCCAAGGTGTCAATGTTAGTTCGAAATACGTCCACGCTTAAAGCAAAGAGTTATGTCAAATTAATAATTTTCTTCTTACAGTGGTGCGCAACTCACCCTGCTAATCCCACTTTCCAGAACACAAAGACAGTGGAGAGACCGTCATTGATCCAATATGAGAGTGGATAGTAGCATAAGGTGTAAACGGTGTGATCATCAGCTTTCTTGTTCCTTTAGTGATTGAAGAAAGCATGCAACTTTGCGCACGAAACGTAAACGAACTGCATCTCATGGCTAAGTGCTGACAAGGTGATGCACCTCGACAGCAGCTCCAGCTTTGTATTGAGCAAATCAACTATGGTCATCGATTGACCTATTACTGACCCGCCATTAGCGATGGCGCTCATGTTTTTTTCGTGTCACTTCTCATGATTGGCAAACGAAAAAATTCTGAGCATTCGCATCTGTTTTTGTTGTATCTGATCTCTTGATTGAGATCAGGTACAACAGTTTGGTTGAAGCACTCGTAGTTACAGCAGAATAATATGCAATTAAAAGTTACGAGTAATTCAAGAACGAGCTGACGTTCCACACCGCATGAAAGTTTGAGACTTGTGTGTACCTGTGCTAAGTCATGCGCTTCATCCGCAGAGACTTTAGGTGTGCGAAGAGAAAACCTCAGGAAGATGTACGAGAGAATAACTGGAAAAATAACCCCAAAACATGGTTGACCATCAATTACTAGATATCTTAGTACGCGTCGAGGCGAATACAGGAAAGACAAGATCACGATGATTTTGGGATTTGTTTGATAGGGCAATAATGACAAAATTCACTCAATGAAATGTCATACACGACCTACGCTTCAGATTCATATTACGGGGAAAAATGAAGCGTTAACGCTTAAATAACTTGAGAGCAAGCTAGACCTGAAGGATAGTGTTCCAGTAAATTTGATGAAGAAAACCAATAATTAATCACATGAATGTTTTCTGAGTTGCGTTAGCTCCTTCGCTGCTGCTTGCACGCATGCGATCTTGAATATTGCACAAGTCAATAGAACACCGGCAGTGAAGGGTCAATTTGAATATCTGCGTATCAGTCGACAAGGAAAGGCAACAGAATTTAGAACTCAAATGTTTTACGTCAGGTTTAAAAATTGTAGTATAACTTATCAGAGAAGGAAAACGAACTCAATGTCAATGTTTCAACTGAATGTCTTAAAACTTCAAGGCTTCTAAACTAGCCATGGTGACATTAGGTACTACCATGGCGTAGTTTTCCGCGAGAAGTATTTTTCTTATTTTGAAGTCCGGAACCACATTTAACATTATTTACATCATTTTTATTTATAAAAAAATGTTTGTTCCATTAGTTGCTGTTTCATTGGGCCCCATTAAATCTAAAGCGTCCAAGTGAAAAGTTCAAATTAGCGACAAATAATTTTTAATAAACATGAATGAGATTTAAATTTACATTTTATAACTATCCAAACAAACAAACATCGGCATCTAAGGATGCTTTATTTCCAATTCAAGCCTGATACATATCACCTTGTACATTGGTTTTCCAAATGCCTTATAATTAACACCAGGACGCTTTTCCCTCGGTCAAGACCAGTACCCATTTCAGACACCTGGGTAAAGTGGGGTATTGTGCTTTGAATTTTTCCCCTATACCCAACGGAGAAAATCGTCACCTAGATCCGGGATTCGAAACCTCGATGCCTTCACGGAAGGGCAGATCCTTAAACCACACGGCTATGACGAGCACGTATTATTTTGATTAGCAGGGTGTACGTATTATTTTGAATAATTTTGATTGATTATTTGACTATTTTGATTATTTTTTTTACATATTTGGATTAGTGACAAGGTGTTGCACTGAGTATGTATTATTTTTATGAGGAGAAAACATAGAAGACGATTTTTCTGTAATGAAACAGGTGTGCAGTTCTTTCATCTCTGTCGCTTGCCACTAGTTACGCGTCAGTGCAATCACCCGAAGTACGTCAACGTAAGCCGAATGCAAACAGCCTTTCCCACAAAAATTTCATTATCACAGCTTGTGTTAATCAAAAAAGCATCTGATACCAATAAAGAGACTAGAATTAGTACGTTCTCTTTGTCATTAACTTATTCCTTAATTCATGCATGATCCTTCTCATTATTGAGATTCACCGATTTTAGGATCAATTCATTTCAAACGGATGCTTCAAATTCCTGCACCAAAACTTCAGTCCTACAAATCCAAACCTAAGTCAAATTCCTGGAGTAATTTATCAGTCCTTTGTCACGCCACACTTCCTGTCTCCGAGCTCGGCCTAATGGTACGGCGCAAGTCCCTTGCTGTGGTCGCACCCACAGATTTCTCTCAGAGCTATTGCAACACTCGGCAATGAATAAACTGGAACCATCGAGTGGGCTTGAAAGTGGAGCAAACATCTGTGTAATGTTAACCAATCGATAAACTGATGCATAGGTCCAGCATAGTACAGTGAGAGCAAAGCTCAATACAGTGAGGGCCAAGCATAATACAGTGAGGGCCAAGCATAATACAGTGAGGGCCACGCATAATACAACGAGGGCCAAGCATAATACGAGGACCAAGCATAATTCAGTGAGGGCCAAGCCTAATACAATGAGGGCCAAGCATAATAAAACGAGGGCCACGAATAATACAATGAGGGCCAAGCATAATACGAGGACCAAGCATAATACAATGAGGGCCACGAATAATACAAAGAGGGCCAAGGAAATTACCATGAGGGCCAAGCATAATTCAGTGAGGGCAATTTAAAAAAAAATGAATCACTAACAATCGAGTTTTTAGTTCTGTTCCATTTTTTAACGCTTCCATTGATAAATCGATAAATGTTTGAATTTTGATACACCAAAGAAACTTTATGGCGTGCACTTGGAGATGAAAGTAAGGTTAAAAAATTATAAGGTTGGAGAATCAATATTTATAATTTTATTGCACGTCCGTAGTTAGCTCTTTTCAAAATAAAAATGAAGGTTAAAAGGCGTCTACCAAATTTCTGAGAGAAAATTACACCATAAGTTTGTTCATTATCTTCGCGGCTGGAGCGAGCAGTAAACATTTAATTTAGCGTTAACTGAGGTGAAGAATTAGCCTAATTTCTAACGGCAAACTCAATTCTACTTGGGTAAATTCAACCGAGTCAAGATTGCGCGTGAAAAATGAGTTTGACAAGAAAGCCTCATGGTCTTTGATTTCAGTTCTCGAACCGATGTTGTAAAAGCGCCCAACACACATCGAGTTCAACTATTCAAAAATTATTAACTGTAGTAGATTTTACAACGTGATCTTTTTCAATACACATTTTTTGTTTCAAACGTAAATCAACCAACGAAATTTTTCCTTTTGGCGGGCATTATTACTCGCGATAATAATTTAGATTTCAAGAGAACATTACTGTCAACCTTTCAGAAGGTAGCCAGCTTTCATTGCGCCCAGAGCAACAGCAGCACACACCACAGCATAACAACGGTTGTCACAACACTGAGGTGCTGTCGTCCGGCGGTGCTGCCACTTGCCCAGGCTCTGCAGGTGTTGTGACCACCAGCAGCCGTGGCCTTCACAGAATGAGCGTTCGATGATTCGTTTGTCATGTGGAAGTCTCGTGCTTTAATTTTGCCTGACCGCAGCGTGTTGGTGTTTAAACGAGTGTGTGCTGTGATTACTGCATATCATAGATACACTGAAGGCTATAAATATTTGCTTAGCAAGTATTTGATTGTGTTTGGTAGCGGTAAATCTGTTATTTGGTACGAGAGATTTTTCTTCCCATGTGCCATAAGAAATTGATGCCCTGGATTTTCGTGTGTTATCTTGCAGGAGATATGACATATATTTTCAAATTAAGAAGCTATTTTAAGAATTTTCTGGGCGTTAATAGGTACATTGCCAACCAGGATTTTTAAAATCTCAAGAGATATGTCGTGATGTTTTTCGGTTAAATGAAAGTGTGAAATATGAAGTTTACGGAAGTTATATCAGAAACGGTAGAAAATATAAGCGTAGTTGAGGTTGCTTATGCCGTCGTTCGCCCATGCTGGCAGATTAAACAATTTAAAGAAATAAAACGTATTACGAACTAATTTTCTTGCAACATTAGCACCTTTTCGACATATTTTACAAATGCAGCAAAAGAGTTACACAAGGAGAGGCCACTTCACGCAATTTTTCTTCCCGTGTTGAAATTATGTTACACAAGTTCGTCTGTTACGACAAAAGTTTGGCACAATTCAACGAAGAAAAGAAAAATGTTGATAATTAAATATTATGACTGAAAACTTTGATAGGTACAATTTTCTGTCTTCCAAGTGCTGCTCAGCTCCTCATGACTGCTGCGATTTTCTCATTTACCTTAGATAAATACAAAAAAAGCACAATTTGTGTGGTCAAGAAGTATATTTTATAAGTCTGCACAACATTACACAACATACTCGTGTTTTTTGATGACTTGTGCCCATCATCAGACAAGTTCTGACGGGAATTAAACGTAGAAAATGTATTCATCGCCTTTGGATTTAATTCAAAACTGCCGGCACCTCCCCATCGGTCGTGTGACGCCATTGCTATGCAGCCTCGTCTAAGAGCAGGCATGGAGATTTAAAAAGCATTGGTTAGAATCGAGTTTGCTATAAGAACAGATAGATTGGAAAAATTTATAATATAGTTTGGGCCTGCCTAACCACAACAAAGGTGTTCCTAAGAATGTAAGGAGGAAGGTACCACAAGGTTTCCTCACACTCTGCGCATGGAAACGGCAAGATTCTAAGAAGTTCACGAAACGAGATGAAAACCGAATAAAAATGTAATTGTTGCTGAAAAGAGGAGAGCAGTGAGTAGAAAAAACTGTCAGTGGCAAAAAAATTGATTTTTTCCAACAAAAGGCAGGCAACCTTCGGTTAGGGATCTCAAATTTTTTCCCTGGGAGCGCTAATTATCATGGACACAATAGTGGCATCCCTCTGACGGGTGCTATGAGAGAGGTAAAGCCACCAGGGGGGAGCATTTTAGGGTTAGTGAGATGGGGGAGCATCGTTCAATTTATCGATTGTTCGTATCGTGTTGGCTCACAGATCACTGCAGTTTCACAAAATGGGTCATCAGAATAAATTCAATGATGACTGGATGACTTTATATTCTCTGGAATTTACACTATTTCCTTAGTATTAAAGATGGCGCTCATGGTCGGTCTGTCAATTTGTGGGAAAGTTTTACCATTGAATACAATAACTGAATCTTTCAGAACAATTTCCAGTAGTTGTTGAGGCATGTTGTCGTTCATAGTTTATCTGTTATCAAAGTATCATGGGTTATGATGAAAAATTCTGTCCTAGTAAAACATAAATTGCCGTTTCCAGTTGTACGTTAGTGTAAGAAGATTTTACAACATGAGTAAATTATCTATGTTAATGAATCTCGAATAAATTAGTAGGAGTTGTCTACGAGTCATTTACTTCAGCTGAACGCGTTAGTAAAGACACTGAATTTTCATAATTTCAGATTTCTGAGTAAAAAAGGCAGATAAATAGGTCTCATTGGTACATCTGATGTTATAGAAATAGATTGTCCATAAAAATCAAAATTAATTCAATGACGACTGGATGACGTTATATTCTAAGGTTCCCAATAGAAAAATTGAACAAAAGGAACATCAAAATGAAGTTGGCAAAAGGAGTCATCAGAGTTAAATCATCAGCTATGAAACAGAACACAAAAAGTTAAATTTAGATACGGCGTTTAAGTTTTCCATGCTTTCATGGAGTCATGACTATTCTTCCCACATTTATGGTAATTTCAAGTTAAGGAGAGGAGCGTTGGGGCAGAATTTTTGTGAAAATTTTTAAACTCATGGGAGGACGGGAGAAACTATGTATGTTCTTTTGGAGCTGATCTCGCTAAACGAACTTAGGTCGCATCTTAGTATGGTGAAGTGACTACATCAAGAAAGTTGAATTCGAGCTTCAGCCTGAAATGTGTAAGAGATTTTTTTCATGCGGCTAAAATAACATAGAAGCATTTCGTAAACTGTTGCATTATAATGATGAGGGAAGTAGCTGGAGAACGGTAGCTATAAAACAGCCGTTTCACAGGATATCCCAAAATAAGAAGCCCTCTTCTAGCTTCTATCATTTTTCACACAATTCTTCCTCATCTATACAATCGCTGTTTGTTCGTTTATTGTATTAACATAATGTCCTCAAATACAAAATTCATCGCTTTTTTTGAACATGATGATAAATTATGGACAAACGTGAGTTAAAAACTCCACGCTCTCATTCAAGCCAAAAATGAGAATAAACCATGTTCATCACTCTAGCCACCAGATCTGAAAACAACATTTGACTAATTCATGTTCCAAGTGATTTTTCGGAAATGATTCAGTGCTTGTGCGTTTTCACCGTTAACGTTTTCCTTTAGAAAATGGTAGATGTCGGCAGGTGGAACATCTATACTCCTCGGTTGAGGCAAAAGTCAATACAACTAAAATAATGACAGCGCTTAATTAAACAAAATTGTATCGGTTCGGTATCAATGTCTAAGTTTATTCAAAATTGTAGCCTGGACTACCCATCGTCGCATTCTCATGGGTGCACATTCTTTGTTATAGAAGCCTAACAATTGAGTTGGCAATGTAACGTATGCTGCAAAATGAAATGTATTTTTTCCCCGTAGAATTTACGCTGATTAGTACGCTTGTATGACATATCATTATTCGATTCAGAGTTATTTTTAAAATTTTATGTTTATTTAGTTTTAACTAAGAAAAATCCCATCTCATCAAAGTTGGCAAGCATTCGTTGAAAACCCGCTTTGAATTCGATGGATCAATATTTATATAAATGAACATTTGTAATCACGGATTGAAGTTGTGGCTATTTCCTTTTCTTCTTCGAGGTATAATTTTCCATAAATTGGAGAACTCAGATATTATGTATTATGTGAATTGCCGACGGTTCATGTGCTTCAGACCGAAGGAAAAATTTGTCGATTGTTCATTACGTGTTTAGAGTATTGAGAGAATTTAATATGTTGTTTCAAATATTTCATTACTGATATTTTTCAGCGACATGCATGCTTTTGAAGAAAATTCATTGCTCGAAAGTAATTTTAATATTTGGAGCGTTCTCCGTAGACTTAAATATTCTTTCTCATAAATTCTGCGAAGAATTTTTCCTTCAAAAATGTATGGGGAACAATTTGAAAACACTAAAACAATTTGAAAACACTAAAACAATTTGAAAACACTAAAACAATTTGAAAACACTAAAACAATTTGAAAACACTAAAACAATTTGAAAACACTAAAACAATTTGAAAACACTAAAAACTTCAAGTTGTCACTATTGTATGTACACTAATATAAATTATTTGTAATTTAAAAACTGAGCTTGTAGTTTCTTCAAAATTAGGTTTTAAAAATCTAGCAACCTACGGCTAAAAAAATTCACTCTTATTTTACTAAGTCGATGAAGGATAATTTCGTTAGCTCTACGAGAAATCAGCAGCATTTTTCTCATGCATATTTGTATGTTAGGCTGGTGTTGAATCAATCATGGGATAGAAACAAAGAGGTTGGTTAAACATCGTTTATTGATCGACACACCGAGCACTGTACACCGTCCGTACAATCTGCACGAGAAAAGCCTGCAGAGTGAATAGTCAAACATAAACAGTTGAATACTTTCGGAGAACTCTGAATTGATAAAAGAACTGAAGCAAATATGTTTGATACATAGTCAGTAATCAATAGTTTCTTCAGAGTTCAGAAGGAATATTATAATCGAATTAGCATGCTACATCTCCGCACGCATCGACTGTGAATGTCTAAATCAAATCATTTTTATCTTTTTTCAAATGTCGTCAAATAAGAAAGGCTTAACATTGGAAAATTTTTGTTTCCAACTGATTGTAAATTTAATAAACAACCTAGTCAAACACACCCTAAATACAGCATTTGCGGTATTTCATAAACAAACCTTTAGTTTAAAAATTCAGTGAATTGTAAGTATTGACTCAAAACGTATTTGTTACAATACAATTAGGTGATAATATAAGTACCTTGTTTTGAAATAATACCATGGCATTTCAATATATATCATCTGGTGCAATTTATAACGAAATAAATTAGCTCATAAATGTTGTTTTATTTTTCGAATTTAATCTCAAGTGCGCAAAAGAGCAGTAGTGGGGAGTATCTTTGATACATGAAAAACTAGAAATCGAAGTTTCATGAAGAACATCGAAAATGTTCTGATGAAGGTCACTACTCGCTTGAAGTTCTATACCGCGCAACAGACTTCAAGAGGGAGAAAGAAAAAGAGCAATAGGTGTACACACCGAACCATAAATCTAAACCTAAGACAGGTTCGTGCAGTAAGTTCTGCCACTGGCAGCACTCGCAAGGGAACGCCAGAGACGACTCTTAGTCAGCGCTATACGCCACTCAACCCCTGCTAGCCAGAACATAAACTATCAGAATACAAATTTTGCTATTGAACTTATATAGAATATTCAGAATACCGTATACTGAATTGGTGAGTTTCTTGAAAAAACGGCAGCGCAGTTGTTGGTTGCTTAGAGATGGTATGTTTGTACCTGATGTGAAATGATAAAATACCAGAGTACGGTTCATCCTATCTAATTCATTGATAAAGATCTTTGTTCCTACTTTTAACTCATTTTCTCCCTTCGCCACAACCGTTCAACAATGAGATTCTATCATTTTTACGATAATTGAAGAGGACCCATTTTCATATGGGTTTAATGAATACACGCATTTTCTAAGTATCTTTAAATTTGATCTCAAACAAGCTACAATTATAATTTTCAGTAGATGAACAACCTGGATCTTATGTTTATACGGAAAATAGGTCAAGAACATATTTTTCTCCTTAAAAAAGATGTCATAAGTTCAGTAAGTAGCAGCCTCTCGGATTATCCTTTTCATGACCTCCTGTGCATCTCTGCGATGTCGTCCTCTGCTGAACAGTGTCATCCAAACAGATGTCACTCGCAGCGTGGTTCTAAACATCAAATAGTTATAATAATTGAGAGAAAAATTTGATTGGCTTCCATAGCTTGGAGTTCCCATTCATAGACACATGAGCCATAGCAAAAATACTAAAGGTAACTGATTCAAGCAGTCAATTGTTGATGATGTTTGTAGAAGTGTTTGCGTAAATATACACTTCTCTTTGCATACGTTTGTTACCGGAGAATTATGATTGATGTTTTCGAAGCACAAAGCTAGCAAAATCTGGAGGATTCGCTGTTTTATTCTCTAAAACCCGAGCTTGCTGTACATTACTAAATTTGTGCAAGGTTTTTCATTGAAATTGTACACTAGAATACATATGTAATTATCCAGGAAGACGTTTCAGACAGTTGGTTACGAACGATGTTTCCAACTGTAATGCATTCACACTTCAGATGTGTGGAGACATATCAAAATCTTATTGAAAAATAAGCATTATGGAAACTTGACAAGAGAAATCACAGTCAAATTCATGGAAGAATTGGTTTGCATTCTCAGTAATTTTTATCTTAATTCTACTCGGGAAGACATGTTTTTTGCCACACAGCCAACCACAAAAAAAGAAATAGGTAAAGTTTTTGACAAAATACTATAAGTGCAATATTTAATAAGTGATAAGAACTGAAATTTCTACATAGTTCTAACATGTGTTTAAGCTTGCACTGCGGACTAGGTGTCTTACAATAGTTCATACGTATGAGTTCCATGCGCTGTACAGTCAGCACAATACCATTTATTCTGCTTTTCGTTAACACCATTTTCCATTTACCTTACATTTTCGTCAATCAATTCTTTTATAAGATGAACATCCAGTTTATAGCTTTCTTTACAGTTAGAATAATTCCCATAGGGAAAAAGGAACGTCTTGAAAGGCAAGGTTTTCTAAAGGGAAGACAGAGAGAGGTAGGAAGCTACGATGCAATACTTTGCTGCGATTCGAGACACTTAACACTCGATTTTTCAAGTGATCAAGCGATCAGAAGGAGACCGACCAGGGTGTAGTGAATTTCGTAGAATGTCTTTTCTCTAATTTTAAATCACGGATAACTTCGTGGTAGGAATACTTTCTCAGTCATTTATTCAGCAAATACTAATACATTATACTTCAAATTATTCCCCGGTGGTCTCCTTAAACTGCTATGTTTCTACTCAACAATCATAGCAGCGACACATCAAATACTTTACATAAGATTACTGGAAGTCCCGTTACATTGTGTTTCGGAAGGAGTTTCTACTGAGCGTGGTTGGTTACACGAGAAACTCAGATTTAAGCTATAGGTGTCAAATCCAAGTAGAAGCGCTCGCTGCCTTCACTTCGATTTGAATGGTCAATTGTAGAAAATCTACACAACGACACAAGACGGTCGTCTTCTTTTGGGGAATCTTGGCTTCTTTCAAAGAAACATATAATTTGTTTAGAATAGGTTCAAAAATAAAAAAAAATGTACAAATATCATTCAACAGAAACGAAATGCAAATTCATGTTTTCGTTAAGAATAGTAATAGTTAGGTCGAAAACCGATGATTGAATTGAAATTCATTTATGAAGCGATTTTAGGAACACACTTATTTTACTTCTTTTTCTCTGAAATATAAATAATGGAATGTATTTATAATCATTAGAGTCTCAGTCACTACTATTCGAGAGAAAATAGTGAAACATAGCAAAATTAAATTTTTAAAAAATAAAATCATCTATTTACTCAATAAATGCTTCGACTTGAGACATGAAAATTGAGGTGTTAAGAACTCCAAGGGTTAAAATATAATGGATATTTCAATCTTCAAAGAAATGGAGTATAATTTTATCGCTACTTTTCTGAGCTAATTCATAATATTAACTGGTATGTAACTGACTTAGGTGGGTGCCCCCAGGTCGCTATTGCGAGCAGAACTTAGCTGTGACGAGATGACCAGAAACTACCGAGTGCTTCTATGGACACCGTTTGTTTCAGGAAGTTCGGCGGAAGACATAAGTGCTGATTTGATTTGGTTCGAACTTTTTCAGTTTAAGTGAGTAGCTGCTAAGAGATCATACAAGAAGAATTTTTGTCATTGCTTTAGTGATAGCAGCATTTTCTGTTGAGCTACGCACACCGCTTTAAAATTGGGGCTATCAAGAGGCAGACAACAGTTCTTCTTTGAAATTTTTGGAAACTAATATTGTAAGTTTTTCTTGAACAACGAACACTGTACTGCGGAAAACACTTAACCGCTCACTCTGTATTGCAAGGGATATGCACGTTTGGGAAGCTAGTGTGATATGTGATAGGTTTTCTTAGCCTATGTCTACTTATATTCTAATAAATTATAGTAATGAAGCTACATCGCAGGTCGCTATTTACAGCACATTGTAGCGCGAACATTCACTACACACTCACATGCTCACTTCCAATATTGATACACTTTTAACATAGAATTTATGATACGAAATAGTCTGCAGGGATCTAAGATTTGATCAGATATATATTTCAGGTGAGAAGCAGAGGAAATTTTAGACGATACTTTTCAACGACTCATAAATAAATGTCTCTATCTCAAATTTAAAAGATTTTCTTAGCATCTAGGTTGAACATACAGTAAGCCCAACTTTCTCCTTCCAAATACTATTAGTCTACACGAAAACCTGAGCCGAGGCAGAGAAAATTAGCAATGCTAAAATCTTAGAGAAGAGCGAGTTCTCTCTGCTCTAAGCTGGCATTTCAGATGCAGTCACAATAATACTACGTCCTTCGAATGGGGTTGCCCTGGGCTTCAATTTGTGCTGACATCACTTATCAATATCTCGAGTTTTCCTTAAATTTTTTACTTTTCACTGCCTAAACTGATCCCCAAGAGTCTATTTTTCCTAAATTCTGCGGATCATATTACACCTACACCATAATTGAAGAGCGCATATTGTGTGCTGCGACTATATTCAAGTCCGTAAATTTCTCAGTTAACGACAAATTTTTTCCAGTCGAACTCACAAAGTTTCACAACCATATCGTTCCCTAAGTCTAAGTTGCTCTGCTCGAAGCACCCGATAATGCGCTGCAGGCTACCTAGTAAAACGTGTGAGTACGCTGCACAAAATGTTTTATCTCCAAGCATTGGTGTTGTACTTCGAACAAATGAGAAATGATGACGAATCTTTGTGTCTTAGTTTTCCTTTTAGTGAACATACCTGGGAGGAGAGGAATTATTTGTGGAGTATAATTAACTTGAACTCAAGCGTCGATTGATTTCAATTTGCCGCAGAATTTTTTACCTTCGTTGATAAACAATGAAAAAGGTAACTGTCTCAAGAAATAAGCTCAGTTTGGTATAGGGAAACATTCACTGATGAAATACAATTCAGATCATCTGTAAATTACCTACTAACACCCTATTTTTGTGCTCCAAACTGCCATAGCATGAAAGTATTGGACCCACGAGCTTCACTTTTGCTAAGTTTGGTTACCAACCCACATGCCCAAACAACAAGCACAGTTACGAACTAATACTTTTTGTCTTTTTATGGTTGGTGGTACATTCGCGCGCTTAACAAGTTAACTCCGGTCACTAACTTACGCGTTTTACTACTCGGCGCTAGTTGAAAACCCGTACTTTCTTGGCTCACTTGTTTCCCCAATAAGCGTTGTACACACGTTTCATGAGTTAGCGTTGCACTCACGTTTCATGAGTTAGCGTTGCACACGCGTTTCATGAGCTAGCGTTGCACACGCGTTTCATCAGTTAGCGTTGTACACGCGTTTCATGAGTTAGCGTTGCACACGCGTTTCATGAGTTAGCGTTGCACTCACGTTTCATGAGTTAGCGTTGCACACGCGTTTCATGAGTTAGCGTTGCACACGCGTTTCATAAGTTAGCGTTGCACTCACTTTTACCAGTTAGCGTTGCACACACGTTTCACCAGTTAGCGTTGCACACGCGTGTCACAAGTTAGCGTTACACGCACGTTTCACCAGCTAACGTAAGTGTTCACGACGTTCTGTTAGGCTGGCTGGTCCGAGGCCTGGTAAAGATGGCGTGGACAAGAGCTCCAAGGAGTAGAACTCGGTGATTGTGTCTTCATTCCTCACAAAAATAGACTTACTTAGCATTAAGAATCTTCTCAAGTACATAAATAGAGGTCAGAAGTTAAATATAGCCAAGTTAGCATGATTGACTCCAATGCGGATGCTTCTTTCGGTGCCGATCATAGCAAAAACGAAGGCATTCCGTAATCCAATTTCGACAGCAGTACAAAATCGCTTCAAATTTGAAATTTGAGAGAATCGGTCAAAATAGAAGTCTTTGAAAAATATGAATTAGGAAATCTACATTGGAACGGAATGCTATTTTTGTTAAGATTATGAGGTACTATAACAAAGCAAACTAAGGTCAGGAGAGTAAGGCTTATACAGATTCCTTGGCGAAGGCTGCTATGGTCATTTTGATCCATTTGACTGCGGTCGGGTTGACGTCGTCGTATATGCGGGAGCGCTTCCCCTTGCTGCACCCGGTGCCGGACACCGCCACTCCAACCACCTCCCACCGGCCTGCCCACTCGCACAGCAGCCCTGCGCCGCTCATCTCCTCCAGCTGCACACAACACAACATTTTTAGCAAGGTTTAAAGAAAAGGCTTTATTTTATTATGGGATCTTTAGTTAAAAATATCATAGAGACATTACTGAATCGTGCATTCAACATTTGTTCTAATTACGTCGATGTACATGTTAACACGTAGCTCGCGATACGACCCATCGATGGGTCGTGCTTTAGTCCTTCCTGCTGCGAATCGACCCATCAATGGGTCGTAACGACCCATCAATGGGTCGTTTAAATTTTTTTCAGCAATCTCTCAAAATTTATTGAATTTAATGGACCCAGTTAATGTTTGGTATTTGAAAAATTGCTAAGAACTGTTGACTGCAAATTTGGGTTTAATATTGAACTTCAGTTTAACCCATCACAGTCATCATGTTAAGTTTTCTTTCCTGTTAAATTTTCTACGAAAAAATGGGTATCCTTCTTCCATCACCAATGTTCATATTAAAAAACTCCTCGCTAGGAAATTCTCAGTTACTGATGCGGTTATAGATCCACTGCAACGTCTCTATCGCGTTATCCCATATTTCAGAGATTACACCGATAAAATGTCGCGAGATTTGGAAATTTTTTTAAACGTCATTTTCCTACTGTAAAGCTATGTATTGTGTCTGTTAAATCACTAAAAGTTGACTTTTTTTCGCTACATGGACGAGATTCCTAAATGAATGTGTCATCTACTGTGTATAAGTTTAGTTGTGTGCAATGTACACAACTGGACATCTGGCTATGTCTATGTCGGCATGATGATTTAGCCATTCTACATCAGGATTGCTCAACACCGTCGAGTCAGCTACCGTAGGAAGACCTCAGACCCAACCGCCTCATTCATCCATCCGTCTTCACAGCGAGCAGTGTTGTGACCATATAGTAGGGGACAATTTTTCTATTTTACTCACAGCTTCAGATGATTTAGATTTTCGCATTTACAGTCTTTTTATATCTCTATAAAAAAAACCTGTTCTCAATAGCATTAACAGTTCATATCCTTCGCAAATTTACTTGTTGATTTTATTGTATTTTGTATTGTATGTACCTCCTTGTATTTTACGGAATGACTAATTTTTCCCTTAAAAATAAATCTTTCAGACTTTTAACTGAAGATGGAGTTGGTCTCCAAAACATTTTACAGAATTGACTTAATGTACCTATTTTAAATTCAGAATTTTGATTAAATCTTTGTTAAATTTGATTTCAATGCTAAGCGCTTTCTTCGTTTTCAAATTCTAATGATCATTCTCTCAAAGATAAGTAACCTGAATTTATATGATATATATATTACATACACACATAAGTTGTTGTTTCCTTGTTACAAACAATTCTCACGTCTATGAATAATTCGAACTAAACACAGCTTAGCGAGATATGACATTTCAACCACCAATAACCTTTCAAATGAATAAATGGTCCTATGACACTACACGGGCTGTTCCGCAACTGCCAAAAGCGGCATGCCTTGCGTGTAGCTGTAAAGAACAAACCAAAGGAGGATCTGCATCAGCGTTCTTTTTGGACGCTGAATATTTACCAAACAGCGCTCAGCTGAGTGCTTCTGGGCGCCGCAGAGCAAGTCTCTGGATGCGTAAGAAATAGATCCTCCGGCTCCTCCGTTGCTCAAGTAGTTGACGCGGTTGCTGCACTCGCTCCCGTTGACAACGTTAGCACGGAGTTCTATCAGAGGGTCACCTGCCGGAGTTAGTTCAGTAGAGTACAAGAGCGATATCTAGAGGAAGATTGGTTTTTAGGATACAAAGAACAAAGAGGGGGAATGGACTCTTACCATCGTTTTCCTCATCTACTCCTCTTTTCAGTCCGAGTTGTTTTGCTTGTGGGTAGAAAGAAAGCTGCTTTGAAAGACACACGTTTAAAACAATCTCACTTTAAAGAATGAATTCGAGTGAGTAACCAATAAAATATCTTAATTAATACACGAAATATTGAACACTTGTTAAGTTTTCCGATGATGTCGTAATTTTTGAAAAAAAGATTATTCACATTCGTTCACTAAGAGGAGGAGAATGCTAATGAGTTTTGTAAAAATTTTCAGTACGTATAACATGACCGAAGTATTCGTTCCTACAATAGGAAGCTAATATTCTTTTGCAACAACTGGCTTTCCTCCGTTTCATATTTTTAATGAATCAACGATCAGTTTGTGCTATTCGTGGATTAAAATGGGATATTTGGAATTGATTCATTGACACTCTTCGTTGATCAAAGTTTTGAAATTATTGATTTATGTTCCTATCTTTGCCGCATTTATGTAGAGTGTTCTTTGCCATCTTTGCATAGACTGGAGCTTAGAAATTTTACTTTTCATCATTTACTTTTTTGGGGTCCATACGGTGTAGTCAGGGCATTGAAGAAAAATTTCGCATTGAAGTGCGAGATATACTGACAGGTTATTCTATATTTAAGCTACAGAAGTTTGAGTGGGTAAAATATTGCTTCATAATAAAAATTTTAAATTAAATATCGTGAATTTTTTACACTTTTGCTCACAACTAGAGTTAGACGTTAAATATCTTATGAAAATCCTTCGACCTCTGAAACAATCCCTTCCGTAAGAGTTCAATCTAAGTAGATACAAAAAAGTCATGGCAATTGAACGTTAACATTTTTTATACGGAATGTTTAAGTATCTTAAATATAGAAAAGATTATGTTTCGGAAAAAATTTATGGCAAAGAAAAGCATTCACAGTAAATATCTGGAAACTACGGCTGGTGAGCTATGTCAAAGTTTTTCGGTAGGGGGAACTTGAAGTGAAACTAACATTGCTGAGGCCTTGACATACCAGTTTGATCAAGTTTACATTATTAACATTGAAAAAAAGAAAGATAAAGTCACAGCTTTGCGCTACAGTTCGCCATTGTACGATGCAAATGATCCTACGTGACCAGTGACCTGGTTTCAAGAACGATAGTTCTAGGAACTGTTAAAACTTTTCTTGACTGCTATGACTTCTATTTGTTGGATGAAAGTACTACTTATAAATGCTTCACTATTGTTATCATTTAGAATTTATGAGTAAATTTTTTTGAATGATAATGCTTCATCTCATTTACTTTCACCAGAAGAAAAAGGTTGTGAACTAGCAAGGTCACTAGTTTTTCAGCCGTGATAAAACTACAAGTCATTCATGCACTTCAAAATAGACCGTAAGTTTGCTCTACTCATAGAAGAAAGAAAATTATTCAAAAAGGGAAGTGACGCCTACGCACGTGATTCAGCACAGAAATTTTGCGCTTCTCATCAAAGGAACTGACCACAGTAATGAACACAAAGCAGCGACCAAGAAGGTTCGTTTTCTGTTAAAAAGTTTTCAAGAGAAGCAAGTCAGATTTTGGGGTCAGTTAATTTCTTTAATTTTTTTAAAAATGATTTAAATTTTAAAGAATTCCATTCGTTTTTCTATTTAATTGTTCGATGTTCGCCCAGCTGGACATGTCAAGAGACATCACAAGCCAACAACAACAGAGACTTCTACTCGGGTCTCTCCATATTGTTTTTTAAAGAAAATGGTAGTAAAGCGCAGTCTAAATTAGTGTATTTTATGCTTTAACTGTACATTTGTCCAGATTAGTTACAATGTTCGAAGGTTGAAGTACTGTAACTTACGTCTGGTTTAACAGTTTGCAAACGTTTCTCGTTTGCCGACTGGAGTTAAGCTCGAGTTCATTCAGCTACACACAAACTTTCTTTTTTTCTCTTCTATTCTAACGGTTACACATGAGTGAACTTTCTTGAGCAATAAGATTGCAATATGTCACATACGCTTTTAAGTTAGTAATGCTGGCTTAGGTTCATTTGCATTGAATCGTACCAAAATTTAACTTGTGCAATGAGACGCAATGGCTAATTGCAGAAAGAAATGCAGGGAATTTCAACCGACAAGAGAGCTCAAGTTGGCGAACCATCCGGTTATATTGGGGAAGATATTTGAGTTTACAAAACAAGAGTGATGTTTGTTTACGTGCAAACGGTCTAACTTCCAACATGAAATGAAATCAGCTTGAGCCCGAATGTTCAGGAGACTTGCCACCACAGTAAAATTGTTCCCAGTAGCTCAAGAACTCATCAATTTTGGTGATTTTCGAAATTGGACGCTGAATTAGAAGAAAATTATCCGGAGTGCGATCTGGGATCAGTTTCAGACGACGATATATAGACGTAAAGGATGGCAGAGCCATCAAAGTTTTGTTTTTGGCATCGATTGCCAGATTAATTACTTTACGGGCACTGATCGCGCCTCTTTTTACGACACCATTCCCCCATGGCTTAAGACAGAAATAAAATTTAGGTCCAAAACGTAAGACTTGAGGATTAAAGCGGTTGACGTAATTGGGTAGAATGGGATGTTTTCTGGACGTTTATCTCCTCAGTTGTGATGCTGATCAAGTAGACTTCATATTTTGGGCAAGATAATCACATGTAAGAATGCATTCAGTGGGACATTTTCTTAAATGAGGACACAACTTACCCATCAAGTCTACGATTGATCACGGGAGGCAAAAACAATCAAAGACAAACAATTCAGAGTTTCTACCGTAAACAAGTAAAAGACGAGGGCAAAAAATCGTTCATCATTCAACAGATATACTACAGTAAAATAATATGCCTTATCAAATTACTTCATGACTTACGGCATCTGGGGTTCTAAAGTAGGAAAATAGTCAGAGGATGTTGCGTAAAGTAGGCACTACTCCGGGGAAGGTGGGACACGTAAAATGCTGGATCACAAAATTTAAAAATAAACTGAAATAAAAAACCACAAATTTAAATGGCAGTTTATAGGGAAAACTCTTACGTTAATTTTAAAACGATGCGTTAAATGCTGAATTCTGAATATAAAACGAATTAAATCGAGGATTTTTTGCAGTTGAAGGGGACTCGTACAATTGAAAAGGTATTTAGTTGGAATAAGTAAATAAATGACTAGAAGTAAGTTAAATTCCACAACTGTGGTTGAAGAAAAATAGTATTATATTTATAAATAATAATAAATATCAAACGGACCAAACTAGGGAAAGAACATATATACTCCTTGACCCAAATAAGTCCTTTAAACGAGCTCAGTCGTTTCAATCCCTTTCTTCTGCCTCTCTAATTTTCCCCAGTACTTGACAAGAAGAGATACAGGACTATGAGAACAGAAATCCCTCAGTGATATCCTCCACAAAATTGGTTCAACGGAACGAGCAGCGTAAGAAGCAGGGTTTGCAGCCTGATTATTCAGAGTGGGGAACTTTATGACACAGATTTTTGAACGACTTTTACGAGAAGAAGTAACAGAGACAGCATCGGTAAGAGACAGACCTGAGTATCGGCACACAACATCCACTATCATTTCATAGGTGAAGGAGTTGGTAAACGATCATTGGGGCATTTCAGCGCCTCACATTTATGCGGGAGGGCGTGCAACATTGTCGCAAACACGAATTGTGAGCAAAGTTTCGTAGGCTCTGGCATTACTCCAAGCTAACTCTTCGCAGGGTCAACAGTCTTTCGAGGTTCAACTGAAACCGAGCAAACAACTTACACATAAAACATTGTTTAATGCAGTTTCTTATACAACTAGGCAAAGTTCATTCATGTTTAAAACAAATGAATACTTTTTCAATGAATATTACGCTCCCACTCTCATACTGAGCGTTTTATGCTCTCATGATGATACTACTTGAAGATTTGGAACAAAAAGTTCAGGTGCAAATACGTTAATCTAGCTCCTTGTACATTTAGCTCTCATTTGGAATAAATTTTACAAGCCTTGATCGTATAAAAAAATATTTCAAAGCCCCGGAATTAAATGAGAATGGCTTAATGGTAATGCAGAGGACACGTCATGAGTGACAGACGTAAGGAAGCTACTCACTCGACGTCACCGCTCTCCCAAATTTCCTGTGTCTTTATTTAAACCTCGAATTATTTTTCCTATATCTCGAGGAAAACTGTAAATTTAACTTAAGTTGAGTTTTAGTCACTTATTTTCCTTTTAAAGTTCAATTAATTTTATTCGAGGCATAGCAATTAGAGCATCTGTAGAAAAGAAAGAAATAATTTGGATTTATACTTTCCCACATATTGTGAGTTCTTTCTCTCCCGAGGTGTTTATCAGAGGTCGTTGTTTAGGTGCAAGAATGTTGTCTTATTTTGAACCCGTATCTAGAGTGCAACATTCAATCGGAAAAGCCGTGAACATTTTCACGCCGTCACGAGCACATCGTAAATCGTGGGGCTAGTGGAGCATGAACGGACTCACGTTTGCCTTAAAAGGCATCGACTGGCTGGCAGGAGGTTTTTCTCGGCGCTCCTTGCGATGAAACACATTGTATTCGATATTTCTTTGGCCATGCACATCGCAACTTATCCTTAAGTGTTCGTGTTTCAACTTCTTCAGCTTTAGTAGAGCAGGTTTGTTTTGCAAGATAAGCTTGAAATAGACGTTATCGTCTCAGCATCTACTGAGCACAACAATGCTTTTTACAATGTAATCGCGTTCTGTTTTGCTTCTATTCCATCTATTCGAGTGTCCAATATTCATTTACCACGGGAGATAATATTGTGTTCTGCCTTTTTCAGAAGAGAAAAATGAGACAAGTGGGCAAAGTTCAATGGAATTTTGATAATATTTAAACTAAATAGCATTCATTTGACTGTGAGTGCAGGCAAGTAACATTCGGGCAAGTGATGCTGGAAAATGTTAGTTCTAAAGAAATTATTTCTTTGTGTGTAGAAGAAGAATGCTTCGAATAGGATGGGTTTTGCGAAGCTTGAGAAAAACAACGTGAGCTGTTTTCTCACTCATTTGGTCTCATCGCTTATTGTTAGGACATTCACTTTTTTCAGTTGTCTCCTACCTGATGTCGTTTTTTGAGTAATCAGTGATCTTGCCATCCTGGTAGATTTTTGTATCGTCGGCCAATTTTCTATTTGCTTTTGTTGATGTTAATGAAAGACACATGATAATCTAAAACAATTGCAATTAAGTCCAAGAGTTGATCAGAGCATGGAAAGGAAATTTCAGACTTTAAGAGTTTATAGATCATCAAAAACTCCTAGAAAAAATTTTGACGTCTCAAAATCCAACATACATCAAAATTGCTCAGTTTTGAAGTGCGTGCTTACCAAAAGCATATATTCAAAGTAACTTGAGTGTGATTTTATCGACAAAAATATTAAACGCAAACATTCATTTTCGGGTACGGATTGGACTTTTGAATTTGGATGATGGAATTGATGTCTGCTTTAACAAGAGGCTATTTTAAGACCAAAACTGCTTTGTATCAATTTTTAGTTCCTATCGTTACACCTTAAAAACATTCTAAATACGCCTATATTGCGAGCATATTAGAATAATCTCTCAAGTCTGCGACTTGAAGCTCGTACTGCAGAAATCTCACGCCAGTGACGACCTGCAGGTGTACTTTTTGCGTCAGATTGTGTTGGTGGGTGAAAACAAAGCCTGGTACAGAAATCTCTCTCATTCCCTTCTTATTGCTAAAAATATAATTATTCTCCAAATTATAAATAACTATGACTACTCACACTACAGGGCTTTATTTTTTCACTATGCAACTAGTTAACAAATCTGCGTGAAGTTCTAAGTTACTATGTCATGTGAATTGTTTAGAGTTGGCCACTAATGAGGGCGTTTGACGCAGCTCAGAGCCAAGAGTAACAATGGGAGGTTATCCATGCACGTAATTCAAAGATTCGACGGACTACACCTAAATTAATTAATTACTTCCTAAGCACTTCATTCGATGCAGATGCCATTCCAGATCAAAGCCGTCGGTAGGGCCGTAGCTGAGAGAATACGAGCACCCACTCCAAAGCGCTACATGGCAGAGAGCAAGGCCGCTTGGTGGTGCGATCACTCCTTCATTCACAAATTACAAATTGCAGCGTCTTTTTATAGCCAAATTTTGGTACATAATTGAATTGGAATTTATGGCTACAATGAATTCATGAATTTATGGCTACAATGCTGATATGCTTCGAACAAAATCCGCTAACAGAATAATCAGTCAATGAAATAGCTGTGAACTTTTTAGAGAACTTACGGTAGAGCTATAAGGTGTTACGTAATTATTTGATGACGGTCATATGAACTACTTAGTCTATTTCATTAATTTTTGTACGTTACACGTTCGTAAATTTCTGAAAACTTGTGCGCTAAAAAATGGTAAAAAAAGAGCCTCAAAAGCACTTCTTAGTGCACGATGACAAGCAAATAATACACGTATTTTATTCCCGTGTTGTTCTATCCTAAATTACATTTTCAGCTGCTTTGCACTGAAGTAAAGAACTTGAGACACGCAGCCATGAACATCAATGTAGCTGTTCTAAAAATGGCGAGGGAACATAACACAAAAGATGCGTTCAGATTGCGCTGCTGAGTGTGTTGAGATCGCACCACCACAGCGTTGCGAATATCCTAGAAGAAGCTGCGTGTGCGCGATCTACAAGTCGGGTGCAAGTCTAATAGAAACACAGCTGGACATGGAGCTCCTCCTTACCATTTTTTTCGAGGGGATCTGCAGTTGATTGACAAAATAAAATAACATTTGTTAATGAACTCCAGTCAGTGAGCTCACAAGTTTTATCCAAGTTTCATGATGCATAATTTTAACTCATGTTAACGTAATCACTGAGAAATTCTATATGGTACCCAGTTAAATATGTTGCAAGTTTTGAGCTTTAAACAGCCAATCGAATCCGAGTCAGGGATTATCCGAGATTTTTTTTGAGCGTTATTGAAGATTGATTGCAAGTTACTCAGAATTTAACCGGGTAAAATACATACAGCTCAACTTTTTGTTAAAATAAGTTCACTGAAACACAAGAAGAATAGCAGAGACATGTGGAGAGGTATGAAACGAGGAGAAATATGGGCATAATAATACGTTTAATAATATACGTATAATAATAATGGTAATAAAACGTCTCACTTGATGTGATTACAGTTAAAAGATAACGAAAAACTAAACCAAAGCACAACATTTATAAAGCTATGAGGAACAAATCGTCATTTGCAAACAACTTGTATACTGTTAACGTTAATGCATCATAGAGACAGATAAGGAAAATATTCTACGACCTAAATAGTGAGACAAAACCATTCGGCTGCACAGTTTTCAGTGACGTGTGATCTATATCAATATTGCTGCTATCCCAAGACACCTGTAGGAAACAAAATACACAGCACTTTTACACATTCATCGCATCAAAGTCGTAGCATCAGTTTCGTTGTGAAATGGGTTCCAATGCTAAAATAAGTATTGTTATAAATAAGATGAAAACTTCACATTCACTGTCGTAAAATGCGGTTGGCTCGATTGAGACAGCCCGGAGGCAAGGAGAGCTGTGAAGCAGAGGCAATGAACAGAAGAAGCAGAGCTGCTCACGAGGACCTTGAGGCAATCAAGCGAGCACAATAGGCACGTCCGTCTCCTGCAAGGAGCAGGTCGACCGAGTTTCATGGAGGTTACAGCAGTTCTCTACAACTTCAGAGGAGGAATGTGCTCAAATGACGCTAAATGATGTGGAACGGGAAACTAAGAAGTGGCTTCCTGTAGCTCAAGAAATACGATCCTAGGCATCTCTGTTCTAATTAATTAACAAGCAAGCTACGGAAATTTACAGATTACAAATGTTCTTTACGTTATGCGAATATTACTGACGTCAAGTTATGTGATTGTATTCTGCAGTTCGTCAACCAATAATGGCATGATATGTTATTCATCAACCTTCCTAATTAGATGTACACTTTACACCTACGCGAAAATGAAGATAATAAGCAACATTTGGAAATCGGAAATATAATTCAATTTGTCTTCAAGAAGACAGTTCAACGGCGCTCTCGAGCTGTGTCGAAGTTTGGTTTCGATCGCTCACAGAGCAGGATGTAACGGATCTCGCTTCGTTTCCATGGAGATTGGAGATGCATGCAAGTCAATAATGAGAACTCCAGTTTGTGTATTTAGAGTCCTCAGACATATGATCATTCATTTCATGAATGTTCTTGTATATGACAGCAATTCCATGTAAGTTGTTACTGCATTTTCTACTAAGTAAAAGGAGTTAAATGCAATCAAGAGAGTATGTGCTTAAAAAACTTTGAGATGTCTGTATGTGGATAAAAGTCTGTATTTCTGTAAGCATCGAGAAATTCTGCATTTTAAACACATGATAAAAATTCAAGTACAATTAATTTAAAATAAGAATTTGTGTGAAAGTAAAATCTATGTACATATAACTTAAGAAATTTGAACAAATAACGTGTGTTTATTGCTTTTAAAGGAAGAATGATTCATTTTTTGTGCGTTGCGCAAAAAAACAAAATTTTAAAAATTTCAATTGTGCATATGTGGTAAAAATAAATTTCTAAAATTTTCGTAGTACACGAAGCTGCAAATTCGGAAAAAAAACACACTCACTTTACATACACTCATACAATGGAGTGGTGCTGACCTGCAATATTTCGGTTTAGATTCTTCTTTTCGTTTTTCTTTGTTTGTTTTGAGGTGGTCGAGAAATGCTTCCTGCTAGAGCTACAGCCTCACTATCTAGGCTAATGTTCGCTAGAGCTACAGTCTCACAATCTAGGCTAATGTTCGCCAGAGCTACAGCCTCACTATCTAAGTCAATGTTCGCGAGAGCTACAGCCTCACTTTCATGTTGCACAATGAGACTATTCTTTCATATTAGCTGCACTATCCGTCGCGTGGCTCCGATCACCACCTTGGGACCCCGCTTCGGTCCTTCACGCTAATCGTCTGTTCCGCTTGGCCTTTGCTCTTTTCTACTTGCCTCGAAGATTTTCCTTGCTCGCTTAAAGAAAATACTATGATAGTCGCTGCTAAATTTAAACGACAGTACCCATCCCTTAGAAAAAACACCATACTCATAAATCAAAAATTTCTAAAACACTCCAGATATAGTCATCGGTTCTTTGTTCTTCACTCAACTCCTCAACGTAATCCCTAGTAATGGAGTCGGGATTTGTTACTTATTTCAAAGTACTTGGAGTGTTCCAAAAAATACATGGCTTTTCTTATGATCTGTATGTACTAGTCGAATACTCGTAGTGAAACCAAACAAACGTCGTTCTCAGTTTTGATTGTGTACCTTGTCTAAGGAACTCACAAGGCTATGCATTTACCGGGTCATTCGCACTGGGCCTCTACTGCAGCTCTGTGGCCGGATGTGGCAGAAACTCTCCGATCAGGACACGCGTGGCACATCTACAACTCTGTCAGGTGTGGGCTAAATTGCGAGTACGATACAGTACTCCAAACAAAATCAGGTTACTGCTTAAGTGTTTACCATAAATCTCACAGGCAAATTTCGCGTTTTTCATTTCCTAGCCATGACACGATTGGAAGGTAATGAAAATGGATCTTAGGATAGGTAAGAGTAAATCTATCGATCCAACTTTAATTACAGATAAGTCTTTAAGGATGTAAATGGTGGAGTGGTAAATTATAAAGTAGCTTTCTCACTTTGTAACAGCGAGTCAGAGAAACTTCAACATTGAGTCTAAATTTAGACATTTGCCTAAGCTTTTTTCGAAACATGAAATTTGTTTATAATTATTTAGTTTTTCATCTTGCGGAGTTTCTTCTAAATAACCGTGAGGTAGACACATAAGATTGAACAGAAGTCTCTTAACACGTTTAGCATATCATATGCCAAACCCAGAAAGTTAAGATTAGCAAAGAATGGTTGTCCATGTGATATTTGCTCACTGATGCATGAGACTGATTGTTACGCAATAACAATATTTATAACTGATCCCGTTTTCAATAACATTAAATCAGAACAAAAGTGTACAAATAAAACTATTACAGTAAAATGGAGTTGTCCGATGCTAAATTGAGAGTTCTGAATGTCGTATGCTTTTTCAACACATGCTCTGTCATACCATTGCTTGCTGTGTTTATTTGCCAACTAGATTTTCGCGGATAGCATCAACATAAGATGTATGTCTTTAACGTGTTTGTCATGGAATGTTCACTGATATAGAATGAAAATAAAATTGAAGTGTCATTGTCCAGAATTAGTCAACGACTGTTCATGCGCGGGTAGCTGCACATTCTTGAAACATTTTAGGAAATAATCGAACGTCTCTGAGTGTTGAAGCATGTTTTAAAAAGTGTAACGTTTGACATTGTGAGAAGTGAAGTTTACCAGGTCATGTGGCCTGTGTTATAAATATTATGATACGGTAAATATTTGGTCCATTGAGTCATGCGAGGTACATCGTGACTAGACCATGCCTAGAATTGTGTGATCGTAAGGAATGGTGTGACTGATATTCAGCAGTTAATGAACTATCTTAACTAGATCAAAGATTTAGAGTTCAAGTACTAAATTCTGTAAGATTGTGACTTTGATATACACAGTTTTTCTCTAAGAGGTTCCAATTTTTTCCCGGAAGTTTACAAAACCTAAGTTTCTATCCTTCTCACAGGAAATCTACAGCTCCAAACGTAAAACATAGTTTTAAGAAAATTTGCTTAATCTGCTCCTTACGCTTGTCGTTAATACTAATCACTTCTCTCGTAGGACCAATCGCTTAATCAGATCCAATACCGCTTAGCAGCTCATTTGAATGATGTTGACCTTTGGATTCTACATGTTGACCTTTGGGTTCTACATGGCTTGCAGGTCCAGGTCCGGAGCTGCAGCCACAACGAGGCTTCCTAAAATCTGTGTTCTGTGTTCGACCACAGCACCCCACACCTTCGTTGTTTCAACAGCCAAGATTTTACAAGGTGTACTGGAGTTATAAATGAGAGAAGCTGCAGCAACATGAAGATAACCAAGTTATTCATGGATGAGATCTTGCTACTGTTGTGAAATATTATTTTTCCGTTACTTTAAAACAAACAAACATCGGCATCTTAGGATGCTTTATTTCCAATCAAGCCTGATACATATGATCTTGAGCATTGGTTTTTCAAATGCCTTATAACTAACACTATATATAGGACACCATGACGGTTCTCCCGTAAAGCCAGTACCCATTTCCGCCCATTTTATTGTGCTTGAGCTTTCCCTTATACCCAACGGGGAAAATCGCCGCGCCAGCGCCGGGATACGAACCCTCTACTCCTACATGCAAGGGCGATGCCCTAAACCACTGTGCCACGGCGAGCACTGGTACTGGTGATATTTATATTGCTGGGGCTTGCGTATGATTTAATCGTAGATTTTTATCATTCGTGGAACACGAACTGGATGTTGTTAATCAGGAAAGCACATAAACCGCATAGCCTGGATCTGTGTCTTGTTAATTTGTGTGAGAAATAATCTGTTCACATAAAATATGTTTCACACCTGTACTCAGGAATAAAATAGAAAATACATAGATGTTTCACTGAATTAATTTAATAAATTTAAAAAAATCAATTGCATTTCGAAAATAGAGTATCATTTATTTGTTTTGAACGTAAATTAAATGACAAACAATAAGAACAGCATCACTAGAATAAAACGAGCCGATGGCAAATTAGAAGTTCAGTTTTAGTGACTCCATTTCTAAGCTAATTTCATTTCACTAGAAAAAATTAAATGCTCTGTGGAAAGAGTTAACACCTGTGCCTGTGCTGGGCTCGTGTACCTACAAGCCTAACCCTGACACATTTGTTGTTTTTGATTATCGCTCTTCTTCTTGAGTCGCCCGCAGATTATGAACGCAAATGAGCTCCACAAAAATTACCAGATTCTGGAGGCTTCGGCACTCGGTCCTCATTCAAGGAGGCTTCATCAGTCCTCTTCAGTTATCGGGACATCAGCATCGTTACTACTCTGCTACCTGTTACCTTACTTTAAGACGTTTTCTTTGAAGAATTCTTCTTGTGTTTATTATACTTCACCAAGAAAATGGGATGCCAAAAAATTTGAAAGAAAGAATTCAGTCATAAACATGTAAGCTCTTCGTGAAGCTCCAAGCCGAAGATTGGAGCCGGGGCAGCTCTGCGCTCTCGTGGCCCGGCGCGACATGGGGAGGTTCCAGCAACAACTCCACGGCCCACGCCTTTCTCTCTTCGCCTCACGCAGTGGGGCGCTGCGGCGGGCTGCACTCCTCGGGCGGCGCGCGTCTGTTGAGCTCTACTGCACGGAGGAACGGCCTTCTAAGCACGTCATTAATGAGTTGGGAAGCAATTTCAGTGTGGTGTTCTCTTTCCATCTCAGTGCTTCGATTATATTTGATAATAATTATTGTCAGTGCGAACGGACATTATAACTTAGTTTTAGTCGGAGCCGTACATCACTGTGAACTTGAGGCTCAAATTGACTTAAGCTCTTTTTGCAGCCTCGCTGCCAGTATAGCTGGTTGGCTAAATGCCATTTGTTGGACTAATTTTGTTTTAGCTGCTATAAGCTCGTAAAATAAAGTACTTTTAAATCTTTCCTGAAATTTTGTGAGCAGCTTCCGCATAACGATTAGTTTCCTTGCAAGGCAGTCAAATTTATTATTACAAATAAATTTCCTTTTTAAGGTACAAGTATTGGCTCAGACTTCTTGAGGCGAGCTGGAAGAGTGCGGAGGGTTACCGCGCTGGCTCGTTTCTAACTCCGGGCACCCACCGCTACGTCATTTGGGCGAACCGTGCCGGCCGCACTGCATACTTAAATGTTTTCTATTTATCTTTACTGATTTCATCCTATGCTTAGTAAAATTTTGGCTGCTGCAGGTAGTTTTTGCTCCTTCGGTGACCCTTCTCCAGATCCATTTTCAAAAGCACCAAACCCTAACCATGTGTACGTTTGAATGTAATGAGTTGAATTTAATTTATTTGAATCATAGAGTTAATAAGATTAGAGTTCAAGTGCATTAACATTGACTGCCATGTAATTATTGTAAACGACTCTGGCTTTGCTTTGTTTTGCTTTGTTTAGTTCAGCATATGAAAGGATTTATTCCTGAACTTTTTTTTGCATAAATGCACAGACCTTTTTTCATTTTTAGCCTCCGTAATTAATTTATTATCACATTAAAATTAAAAGCCATTGAATCGTGAGGTGCGCATTATTTGTTGAATAAGTGAAATACGAGTACAGGAAAATTTTTCGAGTACTTTATCTTTCAAAAAACAAACATGTACTCTGCCTAACTGATACCCTCACTTGAAAACTTAAATATAATCTGCCTAAATTACGGTATAATTTCTGAAATCATTGCAATGATTGATTGAAGAGGCAGGCCTAGAAAAAAAACAAGAAGTGTGTTTTATATTTTTTAGACATACTGCTAGAACATTGTACAGTGGAATCGAACAGAGTTCAGCAACTAGAATCCATAAAAATTTTCATATTGTAGTGTACACGACGAGCTAAAATGAGCTTAAAACTGATGGTATAAACGCGGAATTCTACCATTTGGTAGGTTTGAACTTTCAGACCGAGCTGTCCATCGTCCGGTTGAGAGCCACCAGAGAGTGGAGGCGTCCGACATAGCTGAGGCAATGAATGTGAGCCAGAGAACAGCTATCAGGTCTCGTAGACTTGATTTTATGGCAAGACAGGACAGATGAACGAACGTCGAGAGTCTTCCCTACATATAGGGAGAAGAAGGGGATGAGCTCACAGCATCCGCTAGAATAGTATGAACTCACAACGAAATGTAATTTTCGTAGAAAAATTTCCTTTTGTTAATTTTTTACCAGTGAGTCGTCTACGACCTGGGAGTCAATCGACTTTGGCACTACTTAAAAAGTCTCAGTCAAATTTGGTTTCGAGTGAAATTTGGGTTTCAACTAAGCAAAATCAACTCTTAAATACGGTGAGTTTTTATCGGCTGTTTTGCCAGCAATTTGGAGGACTGCAACTACGTCGTGGAAGAACGGACTAGCCATACTGGTGGTCTACATAAAATGAGATTCAATATTTCTAAAACAGTATCTCCCCATCAATTTTTCAGTCAGGAGTTAAGCAAGAGTACCATTCGACCAAACAGATGATGCATGCCATATTGGAAGAGTGACGTAAGCTTGGATGAGGGAAATTTGAATATGAGTTCAATGACAAGCATGTCAGTCATGGAGAAATAATCCACTTGGAAATGTAGTGGCTGTTCTATGCAGACAGGCCATTCAGGAAAATGATCATGGAAACTTTTGCCCCGAAGAATTTAAGCGACGAATATTTGTATTCGTTGTATTCCACGAATATTTATACTTTAAATTCTCGACAGATGATTGCTTAACGAATTTATTTTAAGCTTGAATTCTAAGGACGCAGGCGTCCACAAACATGAGAGGAGCAGATACTTACAAACAAATGGTTTTCATCTTGCCCTACGTCAATGTTCATATAATAATCATCTAAAAGAAAATCCAGCACAGATCTACTTTTATTTTTCTCGCCTCTCATGACATATCTGGCAATGTTTCTTCTACAAAATTCCTGATTATACAGCGGTACTTTTTATAACATATCGAAATGGGTCACCGCACGCTTGGCTTAAAATGGAGCTAAATGTAACAGTGATTATTTGAACTTTGTGCAATAATAAAGCATTGCAATCTTAAGACATTATATTCAACACACATGCCCCAGTTTTAATGAAGTATGGCTTCTTTGCTCTGTCGCGTAATTGAATATGAACATTAGTGAATGTGCGCAACTATGAACGTTGTCTTATATTAAATTTTTTTTGCTGCAAATAAAAGTTTGTTATTTCCTAGTTGTCCAGAGATTAGGTGAAATAAACGTTGCTATATACTGCGTTGTTATGGTTAACTCTTATTATACAGAATTTTTTCAAAATAAAAATGATGGTAAAGATAGCTGATTTAAAAATAATTTTAATTAGTGAACGATTCGGCTTCAAGCTAAAGCCATTATCAACACCTTAACGGATAACGGATAATTTTTTTATTTCATTGTCGATATAAAGACTGGTGACTTCAAGATCAATCCTATTTTCCCCGTTTTCCGATTGTTTTTCAACTCATAACTCTCGCATTTTAACTTGCATTATAAGATGGAGAGCACGGTGGGATTACATGGATTTTCTCGGAAGGCTTAGTGTAATTTAAGAGCATATTATTCGCTGGAAACAACAAAAGGTGGTAAAATACGGCGAGATCATTTTGCCACGATGGTAAAATAAACTCATTGTGTTGTGTAAATAATTACACAATCGTGTCCTAAATAAAGCAAGCCTATACATAGTTAGACATTTTGATGCTTGAAAGAAGACTTTGCAAAAATCACCGTCAGAGGACAAAATTATGTTCTGAGGTTCCCCCGATTGCTTACTGTGAGGAAAGGGAGAAGAAAAAGTTCGGAATTCAGTCGTAAAGTTGTACATTGTTTGAAGATCGAAAGTGAACTTGAAGTCTCCAATTTCCTCAACAGAAATCTTGCAAGCAATTGGCCCCTGGTCTGTTCAAGAGGTAAGCTAATTTCAACGGCCATCGCTGCCTAGCTCGACCAAGCCGTTTGTTGCCAGTATGCAAATGTTCCTTAGTGCTTCCGCATAATTAAATTCGTTCCAATCCTTTTAGGCTGCCTGATTATTTCCTCCGAGAATAAACACGCTCTAAGTTTTATCATCCAGATCTGCGCTATAAATATAAAGTTCATTACGTTGGTCGAACTTATGGCATTTTAAGTTAAACGCAAGGAGGTAGTTTCTGAATGAAATAAAAATCGAATTCCAATTTTGCTAAAACTACGAAAGGGATGACTTGCTCAAGCTATAATGCAGCGTAATTCTTGTGTTCTCAAATCTATGCTTCGCCTGCTTGTGGTGTCGGGATTGTGTTAATGAGCTATCACTCTGACTGTATTTCCATCACGAGATGTGGGAGTAAATATTGACGTTGATCAAACACGGTCTAATCTACAGGCAAAGTACTAACTCGCTGCTGTGAGGTAAGTTAAAAGAGCTCGTGGGCTGTTTCCTGCCGCAGGACGGTGACGATTGCAGATGAAACTTGTGCTTTTTTCACGCACCATCGTGCTTCTTTGACATCATTCTCTGGTAGTACTGAATGTTAAATTTGCAAGCTTGAATGATATGATGACAATCTTGGATTTTTGAAACTTGTATTTCCCATGAACACACATAGCACGAAAATGACTGACGAAAATTTGAATCAGTGAATTATTTTACACATTTATCATCAATATTCTGCGATTTCGTCTGGTATTGATCTTGCTCTTAAGTAGCCAGATTTTTAAAATCATCTAATACGTACATATTAGTAAAGGATACTAAAAGTATTCTTTCTGATAAACATGCGGAAATTATACATTCGGATGGTCATCGAATTATTTTGAGCTGTTTTACATTTAGCACGATAAAAAATATCGACATTTGTTCAATTGGATGCCCATCACTTTTTATTCTATATTTTAACATGCGATAGAAATACTTTTCTCTATTTTTTCACGCGCCATTATCATTTGTGCTAGAAATTTTATTTGTTTCCTGGGAATTCAATGGTATCTGATGAGCTGATTAGAATTGTATTCATGGAAAATCGTCTATCGCCTCATTACGGGCATAATTCTACGTCGTGATTTAAGAGAGAAAGTACATCGATGAAAATAACGCTGTCTGTTTCTGAACGTCAGCATCGCTTTGTATATCTGATAATTCTCTTACTTCGAAAAAAACCTCAGTATTGCTATAGTGATTGAAAGCTTTATCAATAGTCCAACTGCTCATTTGTTTGAGTGGCGCTGGTAAGCAGAGGCGGAAGCACATGGAGGATTTACAACAAAGTCTTTTGTTTTGTGCACCTTTACTTAGTTCTCTCACCAGCGATAAATTCGTCCTTAATCTCAGAACTTCGGGATTTCCTGTGTCATTTCTCTTTCTTTTAAAACAGATCAATTGAATACGTAAGATAATTTTTAGGAATGGTTGAATACGGAGTGCGATAGTTCCTTAAATGCACGACTTCAAGAAAGTCCTGTCTCTCTGTTTTCTTGGAAACAAGCCAATTATGAAAATGACATGCCTGGGATTGAACAGAGAAACGCTATAGTCTTTATCTGAACACAAAAAATGAAATCTCACAGACGCAAATGGAATTGATTTTTTGACAGAAGTAGCGCATCCTCTCATTAGATTGAGTCAACTTCTCATTATCTTCTACTTCCGTGAAAATACTCGATGATGTTTTCCTTGAACGCTGTCCTAAAAATGAATCTGCTGAAAGTGCTTGCAGATATTTTAGTGTTTGATTACTGTATTTTTTCACGTCAATAAAGTTTTCATAGAGTGCTAAACTACCATATATGTTGAATGACTTTTAAACTTACACTGTGATCTTTTTGTGCGTGTTAAAACTACAGGCAATATTTTAGAGAAGTGCATCGATGGAAAAGATCAAGACATAGCACCATGAATCTTATGATTATGGCCATATCCTGAGTTTACTTACGCAGCGCTGCAACAGTGCACTTTCCAAGTTTAGTTTTTTCGCTGCAGCATCCATGATTTTAGCCGCCCAAGTATTGCCCCTGCACTGGGCGGCTAAAACTATAGATGCCTCAGCATAAAAGGCCAGGTTGAGAAGACGCGCAGGCGATACGAGTCTCACAAGGGTGTCATGTTAGCTTTTGATTCAGACTCAGTCCAGGGCAATGATGAGCAACAATATGAACACATTTCGTGAAGATTTCATCAGAAAAATCTTAGCAGTCAAACAGTTGAATGTTTTTCGCTCAATTTCAGCAGGAACTGGAAAAAAATCTGGTACGCTAACTTGAGTCATAGTGGCTCTGGCTCTCAGAAGTGACATCCTAGCTTGAAAAATATCATAACGTGAAACGTGCATAAAGACCAGCGTGAGAAAATATCTTAGCAGGAGTTTGGTGGGTCGCAGAAATTTGATTGTAACATCTATTGTTAGGAATGAATTTCGGTATGCTTGGCATCCATCGCTTTATTTGCGTCTTCACTAAAGAACAAATGAAGGGGCTCACTTTGTAATAGTTTATGCGCATTTTTTTATGAGTGGTAAAATCGAATACTTTTAGATTATTTAGCGTACAGTCCATTCTCATTTGTACGATGCTTTAACTCTCAGAGCAGAAGCAGCGACCTCTTACAGAACTATTCGCACGACTTATTCCCGATACTACAGCATTTTGAGCCTGGACAAAGATGTCGCAATTGTTGTTTTTAACGAGCGCAGACGATACAAGACAAAATTTCCGCTATTACACAATTTACATCCAGTTTCAAAATCGTTGACAGTTTCAAACCACACAACCCAAAATTTCAAAACAAGCGAGCTGCAAATTCAGCCGCAGTTTTAATTTAGCACTGCATCAAAACACGATGCTGACAAATCATTCCATGGCACTGGCGAGGATCTACGCAACCGGCGTGGGCTGTAGAGCTCCCTTGGTCTGATGGTGGCCTTATCGCCCGTTGACGGCGGCTGCTTCGGACGGTCACTGCATGGGGCAGCCGGCACGGCAACGCATGATCAACGCATGCCTCAGCGCAGACAAAACCGCTGTTTGCTCCATGCAAGCATCAAAACCACGTGACAAATAAGGATGAAAAATTGCTCGCTGTTTTTGCCAGGCAACTAGCTTGTCGTTTGCGTACGGAGACAGCGGGCACGTGAATGTAAAGCTGTCGAGACGAATATGGGAAGCTGCTCGTAAATAAAGTAGTGTCTTTGAAAAATCATCTAACAGCTTCGTGAGTTCACTCATCTATTCATTGTAATCATGGGATTTTACATGCTCTTCCTATTTTTTATTCACAGTCAAGTCATTTTGTCAGGGACTGTGCGCTGAATTAAAATTTTTTTCTCATAATGACTTGAATTAAGTTCACCAGAATTCAACAATTTTATGCACACTTGTAATAGTGATTAAAATTTCATCACAATATAGTGTGTCTTGGAACCGAATATAATCGATATGAAAAGCTTCAAACTGATTTTCAGATCGTTCTGAAATAACCAAAATCAATTTAAACATTCCCAATAATTTCATCAGAACTATTTTTATGCATAGCGTCGTTGAAGATGAATTATGAAAAAAATTACAGTTAACAAAGGTTATTGATCAGTGCATGTCCTTGCAGGTTAGTGAAAATACAATGTAGCTAAAATACCTCATAATTTTACATGTTCAGACAACTGCAACTCTACATCAAACGAATCTACAATAAACTACAATAAACAGAAACCTTGGCTAACTTTCCAGTCATTAAGAATGCGTACATTGATCCAAGAATTCTCAAGTATCAGTTAGAGGGTTTCGTTGTTGACACTTCTTTCTCAAATTCAAGTTTAACCAAGGAATGAATGGCATCCCAAACGCTAACCTAATCTGCCAACGGTAAAACTACATCCGTGCACAGGCTCACATTAACGCGCACTTCTGCGCACTACATATCAGTTTAGGCCTGCGTTGTACACGCATAGGTTAACGGATACGTCTGCATTTGTAAGAGCTTATATTAATGCACACCTGCTCTGATTATTGTACGCCTCACTCAATTTGCAATCGCTAATGAAATGATCAGTGCACTTGTTTGGCCTATTATACACATCTGAGTACCTGTTTAGCTTATAAAAACATCTGTGTGCCAGCTCATATTTTTAAACACTTGCGCATCATTAGAATTTAGCGTAGATTGACTCTGGCTGTGCTTCTAACATTAAAATTCCTTTTTTTCATTTACTAATGCCATTTGTTCCTCTCAGAGTCTTTATTTGGCCTAAGAAAAAGTATCATTTGGCTCATGGCGTTTTGAACTTTGGCACCCAATGATCATCGGTGCATGTCAAATTCACTTGAAATATTTGAAAAAATTTCAGCATTTAGTTACAGTTTTCGTGGTTGTTGAAAGAATGAAGAAACGAGCATGTTGTCGGAGTCCTTAACTGAAGAGTTGACAGTTTTATCTGCATCGCTGATTGAAACTCAAATCATGAACACCAATGATCTAGAGCCTCTTCAGAACAAAGGGAAGTTTTTCATGAGCGTAAATACTATTTTAAAACACCGTATTGTGCTACTGTATTGTACGTGGTTTTTATCAGCGTAAAACAAGATCTCCTGCAATGCTACGGTTAGACTGTTTTAATCTTGCAAAGAAAAGAGCAAGACCGTCTTTTAACGTATGGCGCTTCCATCTCGCAAAAACAATTAAACTTATTTTAAACTTGTTGGACAAGCTCCACGCAAATGCTAATTAGAAAGATGGAAGTTTCTCCCGCAAAAACTTAACCAAAAAACGTTCTTGGCGAGAAAATCTGCCGGAATAGAAAACTCGTCAGCCCAGAAAGTTTTTATTTGTGCGGGAAATTTGTCCCTTAAAGAGATTAATGCAGTTGTGCAGGTCAGCAAGTGACGCGCGAGAAGGCTAATTAATCACAAGGTTGAACTTTGTTGTCTTTTTGAGCGGTTAATTAACGTGTGTGACGTTGCTAGTTAATTATATTCTGAGACAGAATGTCTTATCAGAAGCAAATGAATTTGATTTCCACCAACTTGCTCATGATGACTTCAACTGCGAACTAAAGAAGTGCAAAAATTAGTTCGGTTTAAATTTCAAAACGTTATGCTTTAAATAAATGATAATTCAAGGTACTCCAGTGCACGATGTATTAAACACGAACACGTCGTATAAAACACGCACACGATGTATAAAACAAGGCACGATGTGTGAAACACAGTCTCAAAAAAGAGGACTGATTTGCATGAATGGGAATTGCACCTTGAGTCTTGGAGACGGAGCGCCGAGAGACATGCCGAGCTCGTGTCACAGCTAAGCTGCCGCAGGCGATTTAATCCTTTGAGCCCTGATGTTTTAATACTGTAGGGGAAAAAATTCCAGGGAAAAAATTATTTTCTCCCTCATGTACGCTGGGAATAACTCCAAAAAATATCTTGACTTTTTTGGTGTAGAATTTAGGCTCCCACCACCGGCCTAATTGCAAGGAATACGCTTTCAATATAGTACATAAATGTGAGCTGCAGAGCGAAATTCTTGAAAACGTGGATGAGAAAAATATCCCCTCGACTCTATTTTTCTATATTTATTCATAACTCGAGTAACACATTCCGTAATGTATATTATTTCCTATGAGCGGAATCTTGGTTTAATACTCGAAGTATAAAAGTTACTCAAAGTTTCTAGTGGCTTGCAGGTTCAAATGTGTGCTAAAGAGGTTATTTTCATCGAGCGTGCCTCGAAACACTCAGTTAAAATTTGACGTTGGCATCGGTGCGTTCAGTTTAGGCACTATGGTTCGCGTGGCTCAGTCCAGCGCAGCAACGTTCCTGCTAGCACATCTTAACGCTTTGACTGCGGCAACTAAATATTAAGTTCAACACCGAACAAATTTTAAGTCAATTGTAAACTATTTTTAAAATTCCAAAAAACTGGATCGGACCTTCATTTAGCTTTGATTAAGTTTTTATGAATATTGAGTTTGCGAATACTAGTCGGTCAGCAGCATCATGAAAATTACCTCCGTGTACCACCGGCGGCGCACGTCGCAGTCAAAGTGTAAAATATCGGCAAAGGATGCCGTGTCGCTGCTCATGATTGCTCTGCTTCACACAGGACATTTACACTAAAGACAGCTACTCTGGTCAAAATGGACATTTTTGCGCATTCGCTGCGTAGCTCTGGAGCTGCCAGCAGCGTGAAGGCAAAGCTGATTGAGGGAAGCTTGCACAGATCAAGACAAGAAGTTCTCGTAAGGAGTGTCTCGTAGGGCATCCGTGGAGTGGACGTGCCGCATGAAGAGTCTTACTGAGATCGTACTCAAGAGTTTCGACGATTTTTTTAAGAAAAATATTTCAGATTTACATTATCAAATAAGAAATGCTTACCTAAAACGAAAAAAGTTTCCTCGCCCCTTCAATTCATAATTCTTTTCTACCTAAAATTATATAGACTATAGACTGAAATTATAGACTTGTATAGATTTGTGAGCGAAGCACTTCTTGTATTTATACCAGTTTGTATTTAAATACAACTCATGTATTAGATAGATTGGAAGGTGTTAGTTTTAGACTTCTTAACCACAAAAAAAGATTTTCCAAAGAGAGGAAGGAGGAAATCACCGTTGGATAGGGAGAAAAAAGCTTGCTGAATCTATACATGAGGTGCATAAAACCAGTAAGTTGAGATATAGCTTATGAATCGAGATAAAAGTTGAAAAAGAAAGCGGTAGGGGCTGAGAAACGGGACAGCAGTGAACCGAAAAAAGGGGGTTCATAACAGAGGAAGAAACCAATTTAATTTAAAAAAGGAAGGTCTACTTAATCTTTGGCTCGGGACCTCACATTATCCCCATTGGAGTGCTAATTCTTATACGCACAATAATTGTATTTCCCTGAGGGGAAACAATTCGTGCATGGAATTTCAATGAAATTTTAAAATAAATGATACTTATTTCAATATGTTATTTCAATTTCGAATCAATAAGAATGTAAAATTTTTTAAAATTGATTACATTGGGATCAACCATGGACTTGAAGCAAAAAGAAGAATATCACGTCGGTTGCTTAATTTATTAACACATTCTTATCATTCCTATTTTTTGAAATGAGATCCTCAAGATCTGATGATGTGACTTGGATCATTTTATGACTTAGGTTACTGAGACACGAGATGATAAAGACTCAAAATTATAGCAATAAAGTATTAATAGTCACACAGGATCAGTGAGAGACGTTGTAAGCGGCACGCTGCTGTAAGCAATGCAGAGGGTAATCCTTCGAAAGAAGATTCTCCTAGGAAGCTGATTGGCTCGTAGAGACAAGGCTATTTTCGTCTTAATCGAGGGCCGAGAAAGAGGAGCGGAACAGCGTGGCGCAGCAATGCAGTCGCATCCAATGAGTAATGCGTGGCCTGGTAATCAACCCAATAAGTAATGGTTTTCAAACATTCAGAGCAACAAACGTGCGTTCAGAGTGTATAAACTGGCAACTGTCGATGCCAGAGAGCATTAAGAAAAAACAAAGGCGTCTAATAAAAAGTAACTGGTGCTGTGAACACGACGCAGCCATTGCAAAGCAACATGTGATTAGTTTTTCAGAAGTGCAGTTGATGGAACAAGAATCCGAAATAAATTCATAGGGTTTTCGCGCACATAGGTCTCAAGTTTGATTCACCGGCATGAGAGGGAAAGATGAAGGTTCGATACTGTCAGTGACTACGACTTTAGGGTCACATAAAAACCTAAGAGAGGTTCACACTTTAAGTGAAGTTAATGCAGTGATAGTGAATGGCGTAAACAATACCCAGGATAGAAATAAAATATCCCGTAAAATATCACAATTTAGGCTTGGTATGGCACACTAAGGCTTTCAAAATTCAATGACTATGGATTAGATTTTGGCACTTGTACGTCCAGCATTAAAAAACGAAGAACGCCCTCTGTAAAATGTTCAAGTACCCTGAATTCAGAACAAAAGATAATAAATTGTTTTCATTCCGTACAGTTGGAGGGAGCGTCTATTGGGAAACAAAACAGAGCAACATTTTCTTTTGGACACATGCGCGCGCATCGCAGCTAGGGGCAGAGCTAATATTGCGAGCGCTGAAATTGTGTAAGGGATAATATAAAGCGAGGCAATAAGGTTTAATGAGCGCGCCGCCCGTAGACGGGTTGTGTCGTTAGTTGCAAGTGATGCCATATTTGAGCTGATGAAGCAAACTTGGCCACTTTACAAATAAAGAGGGCTGCTAGCTCTCTCTTGCCTTCTCCAAACGACCGCACAAAATCCGTGCGGCTGCTTAATTATTGTGTTTCTAATAAACATCTGCGTGAACTAGAAAAAAAGTTGCCTGAACTGTTGGCTGATTATAACCGAAGATGATTTGGTGTTGTTATCAATGCAATTGAGCAGATTTATTTACTGAGGCTATTAATTCGAAGTGCTGGCCATTATTCAAAGGACTTTTACATTTACATTTAAATTCATTCATGAAAGCTCAGCGTCGGTACACAACGTAAAAGGATTGGAAAACTGGGATGCCATGTTGAATGAGAAAACCTGGTGGCGTCAATGAATTAAGATTGTAAATAAAAATGCAACGCTCCTGACGTTCCATACATTTAGACATCATGTTAATCCACAGGTTTTGAGTTTATTTATGCATCGTATTATGTGCCGCTTCGTTGAGTTGGTATTCAGGCTATTTACAAGCTAATACAACATGCTGTTTAATTATTATACACAGACCCCAATACACGGAATATTGCTTTCAATACGGGACAATTGGGCGAGGTCACTCCAAAGCATTACACATCCATTGTTATTATTCGTAGAATTAATAATTTTGAAAGAGCACAAAAGGCAGTAATCTAAAACAAAATTCGCCGTGTGAGGAATGTGCGTTTGCAACGAAAACTTAACAAAACCAGCACAAAGGGACGACTAAGTGGACGATGCATGAGGTAGTATCACACAATATAATAGTGGTGTCTGTTGCCAAGATTTGAAGGGTAATTATCTATCGACGTATCTGCTACAGGTATGATCGAAATTCAGGGAGTGTTCTTAATGGGCATCAGTAGTTTCACTTACTCGTAAAAAGGATCAAGAATTCTCAATTGGTAGAAGAAATTGGACATTGTACGCTCAAGAGAATATTCTGTATCCCTTCAAATTTGGCAATTTGAATATACTCAAAATGTTTTTGATGTTTGGAAATTTCTCCGAAATTTTACCGGTTAAAAAAACGGAGTCTAACAAGAATGTTAAGAGTATTTCGTTCAAAGTAAATGTAATTAACGTTTTGTGGAATTTTAATTTTCCAGACAGCTGGTTATTAAATTTGCGAGGTCGAAGGTAAGCGCATCGAGAAATTCACTTTGTTTAGTTTAACATCGTCATTCGTTTCTATGCATCGTGAATAGAATTAATCAATGGAGAAAGCCTTTGTTTAATTCATTCACTTATGATTAATTAGCGCACAAGTAGCTCTAAGCATTCGAGTTGCTTATTACACTAGAATAAAACTAAATGTTCTTATCATCACGCCGGTGCGGTGGAGATTCAATGATCGGTAATTTATTGCAAGTGCTGATGTTTCAGAGTGTTGATGAAAGTGACACTTTTTGCTTGCGTCTTAAACAAGAAATAAAATTGCAGGGTTATTTATGCATCATTCTCGATCATCCACATTACTTCCTTCGCTTTGTTTAAAGGTAGTGAATACAAGCTGCTGTATTTTATGAAAATTCGTAAAAAGCTATGCAACTCATTTTGAATTTCATTTTAACATATTTGCACAAAACTCGTTTTCACCATCATTCAATCAACTGGCGCGTAAACCAATTGAACAAGAGAGTAGTTCAAACAGCCTAAAACAAGAATGCCCTAAACTTGTCAAGATCAATTTCTCATACAAAAGCCTCGAAATATCATTTCATTTTAAAATAGGATACGTGGTATTGACTAGGAGCCGCTCGCTGCCGCCAGCAGTCAGGGAAGACAACGGGTGCCCTGGAAGAGGCGCACGAGCGATCAAGGAGCGCGACCGCCTCTCTGCACGCTTGCCTCGCCAGTCGATAATTATAGGCTTCATAGTCAATATTTACTGCAGTCCCGCCGGATATGCTAACAACGGGGAATATTGCAGCCTCCCTTTGGATTCAACCATTAAGGAAGTGCAACACTGCACATGACATAGCAAATGGAATCGTTTGATTCGATACAAGTTCTCAGGGCGAAAGGGGAGCGGGCAGAGCAAGCACAAGCTCTAGGAGGTCATTTCCTTGTTCGCTATTCTCTTCAAGACAGAAGGGAATAAATAGTAGCGTTGTCTGTTTTTTGTTACCCTCACAATAATAATTCTGACAAAGGATTGTGCGTGCCAGCGTCACACTTTCTAGATAAAAAGTTTGTAAGTTCAAAAGTTTATATGATAAAAAGTTTATAGCAAGATAAAAAACCTGTGAAATAAATAAGCTTTGGTATAGCCAGCTCAGTTCAGCCCAGCGCAGGCCAACCCAGCCCAGCACAGATCAGTCCAGGACAGCACAGTCAGCCCAGCAAGGCACAGCCCGACCTAGAACAGCACAACTCAGTTTAACTCAACTCAGTCTAGTCCAGCCAAGCCCAATTGAATCCAACCCAACACAACCCAACGCAGCTAAACACAACCCAGACCATGGGCCATGCCTAGCTCTGGCAACAACTTGGGTACTCCAAAAAGGATTAAGCGGTCCTACTCTTGGAATAGATTTCATTTAGTTGAATACGTTAAATTTGTTCAAATGGAACATGATTTTTCAGTTGATTTAATTTACTTGTGTGTTTAGTCTACTTACTCGTATGGAAAATCAGCTCCTCACAGCTCTCTGTATGAGTGTGAGGTAAGAATAAATGGGATGAAATTAGTTCACATCAGACAATAAGCGGCATATTTTGCGATTCGTCTTCAAAATTCAGGGTAGATCAAGAGTCTATCATGGATTTTATCAAAGTTTTCAGTGACGAGTTATATCAGTTATATAAAGAGTGAAGAATTTTATATCGTCGTTTAATTTACATTAGTTGTTTAAAATTTCTGCACTTTTCTGAAATCACATTTAGTTCATGGTGAAAATTTTTAATTGTTACCAGATAGATGAACACGCTGGCTTACTACGTGCGCGTTTTAAGAGCTCTAAATGCTAGATTGTAATTTTCTGCAACAGGTAAAACAGTTAGTCTGATTGCCAGTTTTTATTACATACATTTGGATAAACTGCACTTATGACCTAGCGTCCGTATTGTGACGTAGTCTAAGCGATGGATTCGCCAAACAAGAATACGAAAAAAAATATTAACCGGAAGTCATTAAGTCTTCTAGCAGCAAAATCGGAAGCTACTCGAACGGAAAACATTGATCTTTGTGCCTTATGTTGCGTTCATTTTCAGTGAATCCGGAAGAAATCACAAGAGCTCGTAGTGGGATGCTCATTAGGCTGCGTAATGAAAGCTTGTTTTATGCATTACTATCCTCTTTTGCGACCGAAGAGTGCGCGCGACACAGTGCTGCTTAGCTCCCTCGTTAAGGTAGTGCAGAAAAGTTCCACAGAAATTAGGAAACAGTTTTTCTGTCCGTTATGTTACTGCACTCAAAAATATTCAGTTGTTTGTTGTACCTTTAAGCTGTTGGATAATACCTAAGCTATTATAGTGTAAGTTCACTATTATAATGCAATCTAAAATACTTATTCAATTAAGGATCGAGGACGCAAGCTCGTTATAGTAAATCTTGCGATTGGTGCTCCGGTCATATTCTTTTGATTTGTACAATCTCTCATATGTCTCACTGTGGCGTTAAGATTACTGCACTAGTTTTAATTAATATTTCTTTGATGGTCAAAGAATCTTTTCTTCCAGCTTCACTCTAATTAACATGAGATCTTTTTGTTTATGATTGCAGTATAGATCTTTTAATATTATGCATGGAACTGGACTCATGAATCCAGAACAAATACTTCAGTAGTTGCTCTTTCAGCTTGCGGTGCGCCATGATTCCCAACTGCTCTAAGGCAAGGCATGCTGCTGAGCTGCACACAAAGATTGCTTGTTGCGTAGGAGTGATGAAAGATTTGCTGCACATGACCCACACGTAGACGCGTTGCATTGCGCCCGACCGTCCCTCCATGCAGACACGTGTTACCTGCAACGTGTCTGCTTCACTGCCATTTGGAGATGGAATCGTTGATGCGAAGGCAGCTTCTGCTCAAGTCCGTCGTGCAGAGCCGCACAATCACAACAACCACGGATCTTAAAAAATTGTACCGCAACTCAACGACTTTACTTCTGCTCTCCGCAGAGTTGACGGTATCTCGACACAGCGTCTGCTAGCAGGGTAGAGCTGCTCTAATTTTTTCAGTTTCGCGGCAAATGTGCATGTATTGCTCCTGCAGCTGCTGTAATAGCGACCACTTGGGCGACATTCGTTCGCTTCAAGCACAACCTCCTTCCGGCAAGCCATTCCCACAGCAGTAGCGCTGCTTTCAGCTCAAGAGCCAGTTCTAATTGTGATCTCCCAGTAAAAAATGCTTTCAGAACGAGAAGCTTGTTCTCTTTCAAGGAGGGTGAAGACAGAAAAGTGCGTACATTGCGCACAGCACATGTACCTGCAGCGAACTACTGTCAGAGCCAGCACTGTTACGGGCCTCAGTGCCAGCAGGGCCGCAGCTGTCACTGCCAGCACTGCCGTCGCCGCTGCCACGGGAATTTGCGAGAGCTTAAAGCTGCGCTGGTGCCGCGGCGCAGGTGGGGGCTAGCACCCCGCGGGGCTGCCGGGCTCCGTGCTCCCGTGGCAGCGTCAAGAGATGGGGGCAGCACAAGACGAACTGCGGCTCAACTCTTCACAACACAGGCCCGTAATACACACTAGTGATCGCGTTCCTTCGCTAGCTGTCAGGGTTGTTGCTAACAGGTGTACGAGTTCCCCGTGTGGTGGTGGGAGCGAGGTTCTCAAAGTACCCGTTTGAAAGGATTTAGGAAATAGACGTAGAAGTGGTGCTAAAACAACATGGGAGGCGATAAGAGTGTGACTAAGGTTTCGACAAATGCTCAGCGATTGAGAGTATGAAAACGCTCATTTGAACAGGTGGCTAGAAGTACAATAAAACTGTTCAACAAAAGCAAAGTTTAAAGACGAAGCAACAGGGACTTTAGAGTCAGAAGCAGATCTAGCCTGAGTGGATTTGAGCTAAAAATGTCCATGCAAGACCATCAAAGTTGATGCCCATTCGGCATGCCTCCAATGGGGCACGTCATTCTAGAGTACCATTATAAATCCTCAACAGTAGCTGCATCCGAGCATGAATGACCGCCGTAATATCAAACGACGAGCAGCATCATAAACGAGTTAACCTTTTTGAATGAAATCAGTCCATAAATTGACGTTCAGATTAAGGTGCTAAATTTGGGAGAGAATCCTTGAAGAAGCACAGCTCAAGAGGCTGTGAAGAAAGTCTCAAAACATTCCTTGCAGGCACCAACGCTGTTTCCAATGAGTCGGACTGTGTTGAAATTTTAGGTGGCTCAAATCAGCAAACTATTTATGGCTGGAATACGAGGAGCGTCACACTTTCTAGATAAAAAGTTTGTAAGTTCAAAAGTTTATTTGATAAAAAGTTTATAGCAAGATAAAAAACCTGTGAAATAAATAAGCTTTGGTATGGCCCTTTTAGCAATGGCTCACATGCAAGATAGACATTAAATTGAGCCAAAGGAAAGATACATCAAGTTGAGTCATATAAAGGGCAGACATCAAGTTGAATCACATGAAAGATGGACATTGACATTTAGTCCAGCCACTTAAGTTGAGTCATATTAAAGATAAACATAACTTTGAATCCTCAAATGAATGGTTTTTACAAAGGCAACTTTTCTAAATCGAGAAAAAGTTGATTGAATAAAAAATTCCGGTCACCGACGAAGAGCAAGTGCACTAAAAATACGCGCACTACGCACAAATGGAGGCGAAGCATGAGTGCGGGAGATGCAAGGCTTACGCTTGCGCCACTCTGAAAGAAACAGTCGCAAAATTGCGAGGCAGCACATTTTTGTGCCGTTAGAAGCCCGTGCACGGGCAGTGGTCTTTATGTTAGCCACTTTGTGACCTAAAATGGAGGGTTAACGTGTCTCTGGAGCACCTGCAGCACAACACACCAAATGAGCACCATTAGAAATATCCTTTAATTTTTGGCCTTTGGGCGAACAAATAAAAAGACGATAAGATGGCTCACTTACTACAGAGGTCAAGCGAAACCAATACCGAACGACGCTTTAATGCATCATAAAAATGAATCTGCCAAGCAGTGGATTACCAATTTGTCTAGAAGTGGTCGAAAAAATCAGAAAGCTTTGATATTGTTTTTATGACTTAAGCATGTAAAATTTCAATATTTGAACAGGGTGTCGTTAAAAACGGAGCCGATTTAAAAATATTGTAGTTTGTAAAAATCAGTGATAGAAGGCTGAAATTGGTTTCATTGAAAAGAGCAAGATTTAAAGTTGTATTTTATTTCAATAATCTTTGTCTATTTGGTATACTAGGACGGAAACATGAATTAACATGGCAAGGGTTTCAATAAACGATGATAAAACGAAATCAGTGAGTGAATTGTCTCCTGAGACACAGGTAGAGAAAATTACTAATCATTGAACTCTCAAAATATATCTTATTTTAAACCATGTAAAACGCAAAATCCAAAAAATCTGACCTCAAGAGATATATCGGAGGTTATTATTTCACTGCAGAATAAAAGCATGAGCAGTTCTGATCAAGCATTGATGGATAACATGATATTCAATGACGAATGTCCCATTTATCTGAGAGGTCAAATAGACAAAATTACAGAAGTAAAGTTGAACTTCAAAACTTACTTTTTTCAATGAAACCTATTCCAGCTTTTTTAGCGTTAATATTTTACAAACTGCATCAATTTCACATCGGCTGCTTTGTTAGCGGACACCCTGTGCAATCAGACTCTAATAAACTGAAGAATAAATTGAGAAAGTAAAGGGGAAGTTTGTCAAATACTAACCGTATGCAATGAGAAGTGAGCAAAAAGTGCTGCTAATATAATGCACATTTATTTTGATCAAACTAGTTTAGTTCAGAAACTGAGTGAGAGGTTCAGAATAATGCACGAGTAATTTTGCTAGATAATTAAGATGGACTACATAGGAAAATGCCTTTGCACAAAAACATGTGAAATTAAAAAAAAAACACATGTACAACTAACCATTCAAGTTGATACATTTTCAAACCAGTTTCTTTGCGGTTCTGGAAGAACCTCCTTAAAATTTCGCCAATGCATTGGGTACAGTAGGCATGTCATCATCCATTGTCTGATACATTTTGTGTTTTTCTATTTCAAAGCATTCTATTTTATACGACGCTAAACACAGAAGTTTATTGACTGAACTGTTCAGTCTATAGACAGTACAGTACAATAGAATTCATGTATTCCCTAGTGAAAATCTATCTAGAAAGAAATAATTGACCGTGTTGGCCAAGGGTGAAATTTAGGCTTCCACTCGTTGATTTTCACAACAATTTCTCAAATCTGTACGCTGTAGTTTTCTCCTCAAATTAACTTCCAGAGAGTGGGTTTGACACGAAAGACCTCACAATCACGCACTTTTGGTCCCAGAATATGAACCCAATTCTGCCACAGTTATGGCTCTCTGGAACATGAGAACAGAATATTCTCTCTAAATTGCAGATGCTGTGTCGAGTAGGCCTCAGCGGCAGCTACCGAGAGTAGGAGCGTTGTTATGCCACAGCGGAAGCTATCGAGAGTAGGAGCGTTGTTATGTCACAGCGGAAGCTACCGAGAGTAGGAGCGTTGTTATGCCACAGTGGCGGCTACCGAGAGTAGGAGCGTTGTTATGCCACAGCGGAAGCTACCGAGAGTAGGCGCGTTGTTATGCCACAGTGGAAGCTAC
>JACJUY010001736.1:106415-131421 GCA_014220935.1 Platorchestia sp. MABIK
TGCCACAAGAAGCTACAAATGCGAGTAATTTTCGATCACAAAGCTTTTAAGTTTTTGAAATATGAGAGATAATGTGTGATGAAAATTTTGTGTTTTAAGACGAAAGCATCTGAGTGCATAAAAGCAACGTAGATATTGAATTTCAATATCGGTTAATGTCCTTAACACTTTTTGATATTTATCCAATAGAATTAACATAAAGCGTTAAATGATGAAGGCGAATCTAAAAAATTTGGTGAAAATCTCACCAAATCAGTAAGCAATTTAAGAGAAATAAGCAGTTACATTGGTAGTGCGACGTCAGTGGGTGATAATTCTGACGATTCCTCAAAAATATCAAGCATAGAACTTACCATCATACTTTGAAATTCCGTTAAATTTAACTCTCTCGCTTTTGAAAGGCACTGTTACTTCTCATTTTCTCCAGTGAACTTGAGTATATTGCTTGAGAACTTATTCGATATACACAATAAGAATTACATTATAAGTGGAGTTCAAGTCCCGTAAAAAATAACGAGATTGGACAATATTCGGCAAGGCAGGGAAACCATTTCATTAGGTTGGTAACAGCATAAAACGACATCGTTCTTTGATTCCTTGGACCAGGCTAAGGGTGCAGTGAGCGCACCTACGACATCCTCCTACCTCTTGAATTTTCCCTCCGTTAATCCTTCATTTATACCCACCAAACTTAAATATCTGTTTCAATAATACGCGCGATTCAAACATCTAATTTACACTCGAGGTGTATTTACACCCGTATCATAGAGACCCTCAATTACATCATGCTATATCAGACTAAATTTTTAATAGGGACAGCCGAAAAAAATAAATGCATTTGTTTTAATTTATAACCGCATGACGGCTACTATTACTATGGATAAGTGCATCAATCACGCGATCCTTTCGAATTCAAGTTACAGGCAGTAAATGGACAAGATTTATCGCAAATGAGACATATCGATTGCTAACTCCGATCCCTATAGTGAGCAATTTGTCCACTGCCTAACGCTATTGCAACCCGTAATTGGGCTTGCAAGTCAAACGTAACCTTGCTCTATGTCTCTCAACTATGCTCGATGTAAGATACGAAAAGATTTCGAGACTCTTTCATGTGGGCCAATTTATGTTCACTAAAGATTTTCGGCGTAGAGGCGCACTTGTAATTAGCAGGGTGAGTGAGGTGCTGCGTCAAACGCGGCGTGTGATGCGTAAGAGGAATGCGCCAATTGAATGGTGCGGTGCAGCAGGGTGAGCGAAATGAGCTCCCGAAAGCGAGGCCGGGAGCACGGGGGAATCTGGCCTCCCAGAGCGGGGGGGCATTGTGAATGGTGGGGGGCACGAGCAACAGAGAGGGTCTGGCTCCCCCTGCTCCGGGGTATTCGCAAAAGAGGGGCTGCAGAGCCCGCCCCCTCTCTCGAGCTGAGGGAAACACGCATGGGGTCGGAGGGCGCTGCTGCGAGGGAAGGAAAGAGGCAAGTTGTGTTTCCGATATCTTCGTAAACAGCTGAATAAGGGGACCTTTTCTTCGAACTAGCCCAAGTATAAGTTTCTAACTCAATCTGGATTAGTTTCCACGATGGATGAATTGGAAGAAGGCATTTGATGGTGAAAATCGGAGCCAAATATTGCAATTTTTTTTTTTAAATTTAATCGGATTTAATTTCTAAAGAAATTTAACAACGAGTTTGAATACGAATATTCGAAGCACTATTTTTCGTGAGTTAAAATTGAGCGAGAACCCTAAAATCTGCCGACATGTTTGTTGAAACTTAGGAGACCTTGGTAAGCGGACAGCACAGGTGCGGAAAGTTTTTCAAGTAATTTGTTTTAAAATGCACAATAATTCAGGCAGCCTTGACCTTTCTTGTTCGAAGAAGTAAGGAAAAATTTGGGCGCAAAGCTAGAGTTTCCGGGAAGCACTTTATGTTCTGAGAAATCAATAGAGCGATGCTCTAAGAAATTGGCCAAGGGTACTCAGAACAATGCTTTTATTTTGCTTAAATTGGAAGTGAATGCAAACTAACCAATTAAAGCGAACAGTATATGTTGCGGCATTTAACTTTATGACAGCGCTTAAAACTGGAAAATTATATTTAAAGGAATAAGATAACATCAACTTTTTTTGAATGCAAATAATTCGTCAAACCTATAGCTGAGTAAATATTTTCTGTTAGGATAAGGCACCAAAACGTGGTAATGAAATTGTTAACTATTTATTTAAGCTTTTCAATGAGTCTGGAAGTGGTTGCTTTACTAGAATAACAAGAACATTAGGAAGATAGATGAAGTGCAATAAAAAAGTTGTGTGGAGCATTATGTCAGTTGCTTTACATTTTCTTTAGAAAATTATAAATGATAGCTTGATGCTGAGTGTTCTCCATGCAACTAACATTGAACAGCATGTTTCTTTGTTTTGAAGTACTTATATTCTTTCTTGGGCGCACAAATACTGTGAACTTGAACACCATCACAGTAAACTTTGAAGTCCTAGAATGTTCACGAATGAAGATGGAAATTATGACAAGAAGCTGTTTCATTTTTTTGAAATTCGATATTGCGACTTGGTGATGAAGGCAGTTTTCTCTAGGCTATTCAATTGGTGAGCTGGATCGAGTTTCAGGGGAAGGCTTTCGATCGTACTGACATAGGCACTTGAACTAATAAATTTTTATGTTAGTTTATTCAGCTGATGTGAAAAATTCCGTGTTTTGGATAATTTATCAAAGTTTGAAGTTCGCACAATAAAATGAACATGCATCCGAGCAGATAATGTTCGTTATGAAAAGGTACGATTTGCTGAAAATTGAAAACTCGTAACTTGTTAGCTTTTTACTTCACATTTTTGTAAAGGTCATTGGCGAATTTTTCAAATAGTTGTGAATAGGAAAATAATAACAAAAGCAAAACAATAAACATTTTTCAAGGGTCCTCTAACATAGATAAAAAACATAAAACGTGGTATTAGAGCGTATTCATAAAAATAGCTCTATGGCAGGTGAGCGCAGCGGTGTTTACTTTGTGAACAACGAAACAGCGTTTCACAACTCAGCTTCATGCATCGAAATATGACTGCCATCATGGTTCTCACAAAAAATCATTGGCAGATATAGGAACAACAATCGAATTCAGGAGTTTTGATTACGGCTGATCCATCAATTGATAAAATTAAAATACAATCCATGACACTAATTCTTTCGTAGTAAATATAGTCTTGTGACTAGTGCTCAACACATCACCCAGCACGAAGCGCGCGATGATAAAGGTACCTGGCAAGGAATAAATGCAGCGCTGCGAGAATTAAGCACGACATAGTGTCAGTTACGGGCGTACTTAATTAGGGCAAGGTGGCGGCTTCAGCCGCAATGCACCCGTAGCACGTCCATATTTTTCTCGCTCGAACATCTCCCTAAAACTCAGAATAGGGAGGGATTGATTAATGGCTATAGCTTTGAGGGCGAATCTTGGACGTGGATGTTGGGAAGGCTGACCATGAGTTAGTTCGAAAATCAGCTGACGAGCGCTGGTCATTTACGTGATATTTTAATCTGAAGCTGCTTATGTGATTTGGTTATTCAAAGGGAACACTTTGAATCAAATGGTCATTAAAATAGGTCTAAAATTTGCATGATGTCAGTGGGAAGTTGAAAGTAAGTGATTTTCACTTGTGCGATTTTTTCTTAAATTCTTCGTCAGTGTGGAACGTTCTCAGAATATAAATTTGCACAAAATTTGAGAGATCTAAGACTGACATAGAATTTATTTTTCTGATTTATGCATGGTTTTTATATGAAATAGAATTTGATTAGGTATAGCATTTCTGTGATGCATGTGTACTATCAAATTTTTGTACTTTATAAGAGTATTTATGGCTGTCGAAAATTTGTGAACGCGTACCGAATAAAAATCGCAAAGATATTTCCGTAGACTTATCATTTATGGGTACTCATTAAAAAACTATCAAAATACAACATCATGCACAACAGCGAGTCATTCACAAACTCTGGGTCTGTAGGAGGTCTTTTTATAATCCAACCCAGCAAAATATCAAATCGCATTACACGCTAAATTCGTTCCTATTAATATGTGGTTCATTCATAAGCAGCTGCTCAGCACTGGCGAACTCATTTCACTCATTCATCTTTCTTCAGAACGCCACTAGTCTCGGTTTCAAAATGAACATCGTGTTATAACTTATAAAATTTGCTGCAATATGTTTCATTTTGTTTTCACAATGGCGTACTTTTATAACGGTAATCACTATTATTTCAAAATACCTAAAAAACGTAAGTTTTTGGGTTAGGGATGGATGAAATACGTCATAATTTAGACGAAAGAAACTGTTTCTTTAACAAGTATTTCTTACAAAAAAGTCGAGGCCTGAACCTGCAGAACTCTTAGTAAGAAAAGCTACCATAGTTAGGTACCATATCACTGTAAATTGTTGAATAATGAGTTATACCAATACCATCTTGTATAAAAAAATCTGATAACTTATAATTCCTTTCATAGCAAGGCGAAATTATCCCCGGGAACAAAATTATTTAATATGGTTAATTACACGTTTAAGTTTCCTTCTACCATCATTGGAAATTTTCAGATTACAATTTATCATCCCACACATAAACAGGCCACAACATATCGATGAGCATTTAACTGAACCAACGCTTAATCATGGCTTGAAGAAATCAGAACATATTTCTCCAAATTGCAGAAGCTATTGGAAGTCAGGAGAAGGGATACGAAAGTAGAATAAAAGACAGACGTTCAACAGACCATGAGACAAGAATTTTCTCCCATTTTGCCGTCAGCCTTGATGTAGCGCTGACAGCACCGGTCACCCAGGCGCTGACAGCAATGAGGGCCGGCAGAGACCAAAGACGGATGTGCAGAGACCAGATGAGCACTTGCAGAGACGAGACGAGGACGTGCAAGGACGAGACGAGGACGTGCAGGGACGAGATGAGGACGTGCAGAGACGAGATGAGGAGTTGAAGAGACGAGACGAGGACGTGCAGGGACGAGATGAGGACGTGCAGAGACGAGATGAGGAGTTGAAGAGACGAGACGAGGACGTGCAGGGACGAGACGAGGGCGTGCTAAGACGAGATTAGGACGTGGAAAGACGAGATGAGGACGGCCAGAGACGGGATACGAAAGTACAAAGATGCGAAACAGATGAGCAGGTACATAAGACAGCATTTCAGAAATGTGATTCAGGAGTAAAGAAAATTAATACGGAAATAGAGGAACGTGATACAGATGTGCAGCGGTTTTGAAAGTACAGACACGTGATGTAGAAGTGTATGGACATGATGCTGGCGTTCTTTGATAAGACCGAGATGTGCAGAGAAGCAGTAAGGACGCGCAGAGATGTGATTCGGATGCTATCGAGCATCACTGAGGGGAGCTTCACAGAGACGCGCTCACTCCCAACAAGAATGTGTTCTCATTTCAAAAACGCGCATGGGAGGTGTACGCGAGTAATTCTGCTCCTGTTTCGCCTATCTATTTAACTTAAATGAAAAAAAATCTTGCATATTTGTTCTTAAGATGCTCTAACATATTTACCTGTTAAAACTCATAAATAAAAGTCTCACGGGTCAGTGTTAACAGCGAAAGCCTTGAAACTGGAGATGGAGGAAGTCGTATACGCAGCGCTCACGCACCAGAGAGAAGGTAAGCAGATCAAGAAAAAAGATTTCCTCAGGGCTAAGGAAATATTGGTGTGTGGCTCGTGTAGAGTGGAGCAACTTTAATTCGAAGCCCGTGCTGTACTAAAGCTGTTCTGCTTACGGTGATTTTGCTCCAATTAAAAGTCCCGATTCGAACTTACATAGTCCTAAATGTTAATGACTAATGCAAATAACATCTATCACGAAATGCATGTACCACTCTCGCTTTCTGGTTGACGCCATCCCGTTAAAAAACAGCGAGAAACCAACTTCAGACGCTTTTTTCTCATGCGACCATCCTGCATTGGGAGCGGCGACAGAACAGCGGCTGGGACACGGTGAACAACTGCGTAGAGGATGTAAAACACCGTGTAAACGGGATTATTGGACCCGCCTCTATGGGCGCCACGCGGGTAAAATACCGTGATGTACGCCTGCACGAATGCTATTAGCAATCACACGAGTGGGTGTAAAAGTACTGTAAAAACCGAGTGTTAAAGGTCTGTTATACGACCAATAGTGGGTGTCGAACAGCGTTTGAATTGCGAGGCTGCGAGCCGTTTTAATTTGCTGTCGCTACATCACAACGTCTGAACAAGCGATTACGACAAGAAAAAATACAAGAAAAAATATAATAGCGGCGTCCATATTAGAATGAATATCATGAAATGCTGTTGTGAATAAAAGTCTTTGAAACTAGATATTCGCTTGATTAAGTTATTCGCTTAGAGAGTGCTTTGGAAGTGTGAGGGTAACAATATACTCCAAAGCAAGTTTCGAGGAAAGAACTAGATATGCTGATCGAGTTTCGATTTAATCTTCAAGCACAAGCAAAATTTAAGAAGTTCAAATGTATTCCCTCGTATTCATTCCAAATTTATTTCCGTATTTCCCTCGCTCTGTGGCCTCAATCCAGTTGGGTTTCCATTTTACTTATTAGAACTTTTGAATAAGCAGTAGAAAAACATGCACAAATGAAGAAATGAAGAACACAGGAGAGGAGGAAAGCAACTGCTTCCGTTTCTTTCAGCAACAGGCATTTATTCTCACATTCCAGTTAGAGGAAAATTAAACAAACTGTTGCATTCAAACATTCGATTTATTCCTATTGCAATTTTTTGAGCGTGAATTTGTTTCCCCAAGACTTCCTCCTTTTTCAAGACGAAAATGAAAAGTTCAACAATCTTTGAAATCGAATAAGTGCGTTGGCAGCACTACTGTGCATAGCAAATAGACAACATTGGAGCTGCTATTAGCGCTGTCAACTGCTCCTTTACAATACTGCTGTAATTAAGTTTCATCATTGCGGTAAAATGAGTAAACATCGAATGCATGCCAGCTGATTGGAAGAAAGTGCACATCGAACAATTTCGATGCCTCGCTTCATCGTTTCGAACCCAATTTAAACTTGGAATAAAGCAAGTTCTCAAGCGACAGAAGAAACTTAACTCATAGAGAACGTTCTTCGTGCGCAAGCTTGGATTGGATTGACAGTTCACACCATCACGGAAAAAAGCAAACTTTTTCATGCAAATTTTTTTGAGAAACGAACACGAATGCAAGATTATGAAAATGAGGAAATGAGAAGTGTCATTGCCAGTCTCACGGCTCAGAACCAACAGTTGTTGCCTGTAGATTGAGCAGAATAGAAAGAAACTTTGAAACCCTGGAAATGAAAAGCTGCAGTAACCGAGTGTAGAATGAATCATTGACGATGTAAAAAAATCGTTACAAAAGTGAAAGTCGTAATCTGATCTTAGATACTCCAGTACTTCCCTCCACGTCAGCGTGGCATTTACACTTAGATGGGAGATTTTTCCGTTCCCTACTATAGATCTTCTCGATTCTATCCTCTATGTAATGATCCACAGTTGTTGGTTGATCCGTCTCTTAGTCTCGGTCATCAGGATGCTTGATGACCGTATCTGTGATGAGAGGTTCACCAGTGCACAAGTACATGCATACATAATCACGAGTACTATTAAGATGGATATGTTTGTTTGTCACTTACATATGGAAGATTTACCTTAGGAAAATTTGGAATCCCGTCATTTTTGACGGACCAGATACACTAGTGCGTACATAAACATATCACTACTTTTTGTCCGAACTCGAGAGTTCGTTGGACTTGAACTGCTTTCACTGAATATGCAATACTATAAGTTATTAGCCATGGTTGAAATGCTAGCCATCAGCTAAAATAGGTAGATTCAAAATAACTTGCACATGTTATTTCCATGTGGTGCTGAATTGAATTAATTATCCATAAATATTTGCGTTTACTTAACTAGCTGAAACTAAAATGGCAACTGTAGATTCAAAGTATCGAATAGCAAGTTCTCTGTAAGGCAAGATGTGCTCAGACGTTATCGAATATTGGGAAATTGAGCAGATAGTCATCGCAGAAAACAGGAAGCGCTGGAAGTTGGTCAGGTTTTGAGAAAACTTAACGTTCCTTTTGGAATCGAGCTGCGTCATGAGTGAAACCAAATTAATTGGGCTTGATAAATTGTTGCATCAGAGTGCACCTATACATCAGTAGAGCAGAAGAAATTTTTGAAAAGGTGCTCGTGTGTCTAACCATGAAAGGCTCAATAATTATTGACAAATTCATTAGGCGTTCTGAGAGGCTTGTGCTGCACTGTTTTTTTTTCTGCTGACCGTAATTGGGAAGAAAATTTTGGACAATAAAAATAGATTCGAATATGAAAATTAAAATAATAAAATTCACCTATTTTGAGCATTCTTTTGCAGCTATTTTATGCTGATTTAAAATTTGAACGTGCAACAAAACGAACACTGATAGCTATTGATTAGGAAATTAGGTGCTGACGTGGAGCTTGACGCCGGCGTAGCTCTATTTAGATGCAAGGACCTCTTGTATCCCAGACTTGAAGTCTTAGCTGCAGAGACGCTAATTTCTTGCTAGAAAAACTCTGAAAATAAACAGAATTTGCAATGCCACAGCTGTTTCTCTCTTTGACAATAACTACCATAGTTTGAACTTTTTAAGGAATAATATTCATATCTTAATTTTGTAAGATATTTTCCCCCATAATATAGGGTAAAATAATAGGAGCTCAAAGATTGTTCAACATAAGAGCCGAATTTTCTGTCACCCAAATGGATGATGTACTGACATACCAGTCAACTGTTTCGCCTTCAAGTTCCCCATGGCGATGGAGGATGGTTGAATTGGATGTCATGCCAACATAACGTTAATGGAATGAATTATATGATGTTCACCAAGTTGTCTCTCTAGTAGAGTCAGACTGCCGCTTCCCCAGCATAACTCGGCGTCGATGTTTTTATCTATTCATCTCTGTTTCGTCCTTTGCAGACAAACTTGTACTGATGATGAGCCTGGTGCTCGAAACGTTTACCTTTTGACAGCAAAAAATAATTTTAGCAATGTTGACTTTGAGAGTAGCAACCTTGGTGTTTTTATTTACGGCGTCGATGTTATTTTGGGAAGAATCAATTTCCTCCTCGACCATGAAGAGGAAGCTTCACAACGCCAGCTCAACAAACTGCTACAAGCTCTCAGCCCACTTGCACGTCCAACAACATTAGCGTCAGCATTGTGGCGTGGTCTGGAGTGTGTCTCACTGGTATGATCTTTTTGAGCGCAACTTTTGAGCTCCAACGAAAACAACACGCCGAGTAAACTCTGTCGCAAACTTGTGATGAAGTCTCTGCTGCACTTTTTTAATGCTTTGTTAGAAGGCAAATACTGCAAGGAAAGTCGCCTGCCGTAATTTTCTCGCGTTGCCTTTCACTGCAAGAAATTGCATTACGGGTGTTTTATTTTGATACAATAACTAGTTCTTTTGGCTGTCATTTTTTTTTGGCATTCCAATTCGTAATTTTTTATCAACTCTCATTTTCATAATTTGTGTCCGATTTATTGCCTCATCGGTAAAACGCTAGGCTTTTTGAGCAACGTTCAGCTCTTCTGCAATTATTGTTGCTAAAAAACTTCGAAACTCTTTTCCAACGCTGTTTTTTTTTCGAAATTCTGATAACCATGCAATGACATACACCCCGTTCTGAATGTCAGTAAAGAAACTCTCATCACATTTTCATCGACAGTCTCCTGTTAAAACAGTGTTTCCTATTTTCTCCTCCTTCTCCTCCGTTCTCTCACGTACTCATTCTGCGTTTTTCCAGGGTAGTCGTGACGTGATCGCCAAGCAAGCGCGGCTCACTTGCACCCGGCACACAACTGCGCCGGACAATTAGATCATCACTCGCGTGAAATTATCGCAACCAATGGCTCAATTAAGACTAAAATGAGCTGCCTTGCTTCCAATTACCGTAACAATAACAAAACAGAGCGGCTCGCGCGTGCAGTCGTATGAAGCTGAGAGCATCGGATGCGACACAGGCACTGTTCATGAACGTGGGCCTGACTGACAGTGCTGACGCAGGTTGCGAACATGCGGATGAAATTTGCGTTGTTGGAGCAATTTTGAACTAAGCAAGTCTTATAGAATTTTTTTAAGAGGGATGAAAATAATAAATCGAATATTGCCTTTTACTTCCAAAGGTCGCAAATGATCAGTTTAAGCTTCAACGCAAAAAATACACCCGTGTCTAGTTCTAAAAAGCGCTGAACAATCCTTGAGATCAGGGAAATCAGTTAGTTTCCTGAAAGTTAGGAATGAACACTTCACCTTACGAAGAGGACTAGTTGTTCATTTGTAAGTTTATACGTCAAAGTATCCGGATGTCATGAGACATCTCACGCATATTGCTGCTGCTGGTGCTGGACTTCCCTCACTTTTTGTCTTTTTTAATTCATTCCCAAAAAAGGGAATAACAGCAAAAGTTCATGGTCACGGAAGGCGTACAGCTCCTCAAAAATAGTGATGTCTCTGTAATTCGCATGCACTGAACTTCTTTCGTGTTCGTAGGCACTTTTTTCTATATGGAAGAGCAACTACACAAAATACAGGCCAAAGTTCGTGCAGTGAAGGATGGATACTCAATAAGGTGCCGGAGTTGGTACAGCAGGAGGCAATTTCTTAGAATTGATGATGCATCTCTACACTTTGTCTAAGGCCAAGCTCGCCAAAGTTAGGCCGAATTAGTGTCCACGATATTAGTGCGTGGGTTTTCTTAGAAATAATACGCTATTGGTTAAAGGTCTACCTATTTGATACAGTAAAATGGGCATAGAAGGCAATCATGCAAAACAATGGAGGTAAAGGAAATTGTTTTCATGAAGAAATTCTGAAATTCGTAAATCGTTAATTATGAAACACATTGATGTTCTTCGGCCGCATGACAAGGGTGGAAAAAGTAGAGAACTATCGAAGCATGTATTTCTATGATCTGAATCCAAAAACGCTATGTCACCATCGCGTCTGAATTCAGTTGGATTCATAGTTTTTACACCACAAATCCTACTGAAAAAAAGCAGATTCCCCAATTTTAAAATTACTGCCGTATATTCTTGCCGGAGCAACTTCTTTATAAAAATGACATCATATTGATTTCAAGAAGCAATGAGTTCAAATGCACTTATACTCGCTCAGTTATCTACGCACGAAGACGTGCCATCAACAGTGTATAGTTCCCCTATCGTTATTTGCTAGCGCAAAGAATGTCGAGTTCTCAGTAAGGCCGCTAGTTCTATTCGGTAAAAGAAAGTCGTAGATTCAGAGGATTTCTCCTAACCTAATATTTCACAACAAATCGCCGCTGTAGGGAAGAAAGGAACCAACATACAAGATTTCTCAGGGATCTGCCCTGTACGAATTATATTGTTTACATATTTTGAAGGCGTAAATTCGCATCAGTAGGCCGTTACTATAAAGAAGTTTTTATCTGTGATCATTCACATTTGAAGAAGTGTACAAGTTACTTTCTATTCCATCAATTTTGTATCAGTGGTAAATTTGATTGCAAACAATATTGTAAATTTCTACGTAAGTCAGCCAGTGTTGATATTATAAGCCTTTCTTAAACAGCTCTTCAGCTCACGCAGACAAATTCAAAGTAAGTCATACAAAAGCACATCAGTACTGCGTATATGAAACTCTTTGTTTGATGTCGATGAGTTCCATTTGAAATAATAATATTTTACGACGATCGCAGGACGACGCAGTAAATGCAGCACGTAAAGAGGAGACGTTTTCGTTGAAATCAAACGAGTTTCAGAGGCAGCAGCGCCGTTCTTCAGGGGCAGTGAACTAATCTTAGGAACCATTCCTCGAGACGCCGCGTCTACAACGAAATGTCGGCCATAAATTGTGAGAGTTTCACGGGTCTCGCTTGTGTAGGCCAGTCCAGGCAGCGCTGCTACACGCTCCATTGCTTCAATATTGTGATCCAGCCACGTTCAACAATCAATCCTTCAGCTGCTATTTTCATCACTTCTATAGAACGGTACTCGTCATACCCTCTGTTTCACATGTCCTCGCGTGTTACCTCACCTTCATGTTTGGTGTACACGCACTGAAATATTGCCCGTGAATGGCTCGCGGAAATACAGTGAAAATATCACTAATGGCATCATGTTAGCGCGTTGAGGGTCTAGAGAATTGCTGTTGCTCTCCAATTACATTACGTTCTTTCGAAAGGTCATATGCTGCGCATCGTAACTTTAATCTTACCATTAATTCCAATAAATGAGACATCCAAAGATGTCGATGAGCTTGGGCATGTTAACCTTCCTTTGTAATGATTCCTATACTACCAGTTTCGCTAGGCTTGAGGCTGGATTTACAGATCTCGGAGTGAAATGATTCCTTCATGCCTTAATCTAAAGCAGATGAAGGGAAGCCGAATGTACCCAACCTGGGGTACATTTACTTATCTGAAGAGGTACATTTAATGATAACAAGAGAAAGGAGAAAAATGCTTATATGCTATTTATTTCAAAATGTTTATGTGTGTATCACTGAACGTATCTTTTCAAATATCATTATATTTTAGGCTACATGCCCATCTGCCGAAATCCTGCAGGCGTACAAGGTCAGAGAAAGATTGGCAACCTCTGGTCTAAATCACCGACTTCATTATCGTACCTCTCATTAACAAATCCAACAGGCTTAGCTCTTGTTTTGTTGCCAGGTCAATGTGACGATACAAGTTGGTCAGCAAGGACCAGTGAGAGCTGGAGCAAATTTCAGTCATTTCATCGATGTCATGCTGGTTTTTCGAACAGGAATTTTCGTCGTGTTTCAAAATTAATAACCGATCAAGGTTTCGGATCAAAATAATGAGTGGATCCGAGATTGAATACAAAAATCAATTGAATGCGAAAATCTGTTCTTGTAATGTTAAGGAACAGAAGTTGGTAATGTGAGCAATGTTCAACATCATGTTTCCGATCCAAATCGTCGATTTAGGGGAATTATACCACCGTCGGGGAAACTTTATAGCCAATGATTCGGCTTCCCTTCACAAACTGGAATATATCCGGTGCAATTTCATCTTATGATTAGAGCTCATGGAAGTGTGTTAATAAATCGTGACATAATCGATGCAAATTCTCACTGTACGATTCAATTAACTAGCATGTTTCACTGCTCATTGACGAGTTAAAAATGAGGGCGAGCTCAAATCAGGTGCGAAATTAATGATGCTCTAGGGTGATGACCTGAGAGCAAGGGTGGGGAAGATAGCTGAAGGCTTTTAGCCTTATGGTTTTAATAGCTTTTCAACTAACGGTGTCACAAGTCAAGCAACAATTAAAGTAAAGTTTTCTGTCCGAACACAAACATGTATTTTCATAGAAGGATTCGTAATTCTGAAAAGAGAACCTCAGATTTAAAATCTGAGAAAGAGAGGGATAGGGAAAACATGACAAGGGTATAAGAATAATAAAGAACCCAAAGGCGTATCTTCGTGAGCGTCGAGATGTAATTGACTGGGTGAGTGCAAATATTTTAAGCAGTGTTTCAGAAAGCACAATGTTGGAATGCGGTTACTTTGAGGGCAGGGCAGAGCTTGTGAACGACAGCAATGCGAGTGTCGGGGCAGGGAATGGGGAAATTAAGCAATTAACTTAGGGAGAAGGTGTGGTGAAGGCAGAGCTGCCTATTTTGACGGAGTTATTTATTGCGAAAATGAACCCCGGGCAACTGAGGAACGTAGGACAATGGGCATCGCCTTCAGCTGGAAAACAAAGAATGAGTTGGCCTGAATGATTTTAACAGCAACATACGTGTTCGAAAAACTCCATTAATAATGTTAGGTCGTCCACTAATTTACGAACAACGAACGTTATTTCTATTTTTTACAGTTTTTCGGTAGTTAGTTAACTGATATAGAAGTTTAGTGACCAGTCCTCGAATGAGAACGAGAGTCAACGAAGCAACATTCTTGCGCTCAATGTACTGCTAATCGTACGGCAGACATTGACAAATAAAGGCCCATCACGTGAAAGCCCTGTCCAAAGGGAGCTCTGCAGAATCTGGTCACATTCCTAAGATTTACTGCGTTCTTATCCAAAGGTTTGCCGAATTTTATAGCTCCAGACGCGCCAGATGGTCTCTGATAGAACTTTTTGTCGAAGTTTAACGTTTATCGATCCTCAGTAAGACTCGAGATCTAAGAGGCCTCTGCTGCAGTTGCTTTTGAAGGCACAGTCGTTTGGATGGGAGTGTACCAAGAGCGCTAATTTTTAGATTGTGGGTCTGTATGAGCCTCATCCTTGAGTTGTCTGATGTGCTGCCCAAGATTGGCACGAGACAATTCTGCGCATTATAATTCAATAAAATTGTACACGTTTATGAGATATTCAGCTCCTCAAACAAAAAGATAAATTAATGAAGATGTTCGTCACGTCTAATTGAAGAGCAGAGAGGAATTCAAACTTTATGGTAACAAACTGGAGAGAATATGTACTCATATCGCACCAATAATGTGTACAGTTTTACTACCACTGTAAATTATGGTTGGCCAAATAAAAAGAATTGCATGATTAGAATGGGATGGAATTGTATGTTATTTAATGTAATATAATCAATTTGTTCATTATTTTCTTCTTTTTGTGAAAATAATTTTCAGCAAATTTTATGGGGCATATAAAACCGTACGTGAATGAAATGCTGAATCCTTTTTGTTGTTGCAGGACCCAAAATTCTAGTAGTCAGGACAGGAACTAAATTCGAAGACATAAAACCAAAGGCACTGCAGATGGATGTAACGTCAACATTTTCCAGTCCAAGTCGTACTTCAATTGCGAACGTTCTTCCAAGGAATGAGAGAATGAGTGAATGAGAATGAATAGGAATTTTTCCAAGCAAGCCGTTAGGATTTATGTCATCACAAATAAGAGCTGTTGATTTAGCACTGAAATTATTCGCATCAGTTTAAAGATGATGGCATTATCGACTAGCACTGAAGAGGCAGTGTACGTGCCAGCATCATTTCAGAGCGCACGCTGTCAGATACGAGGGAGAGGCGAGACTCGAACTACCTAACAGCAAAGATGGATTGCTCATACGGACAAGCGCATCTGAAGCCAGACAAATCAAGAGATCCGCTATTCTGGCAACATGACTGGCCGATTCATAGAACCTGGCCTAAGCAGCATCCAGGCCAGGATGTAGAGCAGACATCGGAGCAGACATCAAATTTACGTATGACGTAAATTTCTTCGGAGTTTTTTGACACGTAATCGTAGGAAACTGAACTCGATTTATAACAGCACGTATCATTGTTTCTAGATGTGATGAATTCGTTTTCTAAGACTATGTGCGTCCGAGCTAAATTTCGATTTTCAAATCGAGTGACACGTTCACCCCAAGGTATGCCTTGTGTACGCACAGCTGAAAGATAATATGAAATGACTATTCCAATTGTTGAATTATCAGTGCTCTACGCTTATAGTACAGTTTATTGATATATTGAAACAACTGAAACTTATTCGGACCTGAAGTTTCAGGGACTAGTAAAAATAATAACAGTTTCCTATTATAAGCTAACACGTCTTTTGGAATAAACTCGCGCGTTGTGAGGGGTCAATTTTCTTTCTTCAGCAACTAATCGTTGAGCGCACGGGGAAGTTGCTCGCTTCTTTCCGAATAGTGTGCGAGTTTCTACGCTAGAAGAACAACGACCTACTGAAAGAAAGATTGTTACATAGCCCAGAGGGTGTATCATTCTCGATGTATAGCTTGATGGAAATTTTTAGTCATTTGATAAGCACTATCACCATAGGTAGTTTAAACATCAATGTGCAATCTCAGTCAAGCTCAGTCAGAATACCAAAAATTTTGATGTTTTAATCGATCAATTTTTACAGAATCCCAAAAAAATGTTAATCGCTATGCATTTGAACATCAAAGTAACACTAGAATAGAATCTACAACTATGATTTGGTTTTCCCCTTCAAATGTTTCAATTGGTTTCGACCACTTCCTTTGCAGAGATTTCTACTGAGACATATTTGAAACTCAGTGGATGGGAAGAATGATCAATTTTTACGGAAATGTCACTAAATACGAAATACTAACATTGAAACACATCAACCTGATATAAATAAATAAACATTCGCCTTGAATGTTTAATAAAATTGAGACTTCAGGCCCCCAAAACTAGGTGGGCAGCGACTGCAGCGCCCGGCGGTGAGCTGCGCCACGAGAGCTACGAGTTGTTTCCTCTACTGAGCAACAGTCTTATTTGCTTAGGGATAAGCCTGCTCTATTTGCTGGGATCGTCACAATAATGCCATTCTCTCGGCCCGATTTGCCCAGTAAACTGCTTTCCTTTGCTTCGCCCGGGCGATGTCAGCGGGGTTCCAACAAACGTCAGTTCTGAGGCCAGCAAAACAAATTTTAAATTTCTCTACTTCTACTCTTCGTACAGATGGAATTCTCCGTGGAAAACTGAAATACTTCGAAGATGTTGTCATTTTTACGGGTTAATGAATAGAGTCAAAGGCCTCAGCTGAAATGCTAATTACGAATTACCAAGTCGACTTTAAAGTACCAAGTGATTACGATGGTTGATGGCAATTGTAAAAGTTGTTCTAGTCAGTTGCTAAAATTAACTGTTACTGGTCGAAATCCGAGCCCAAAATCTGTACTAAACTGAAGCGTAAAAATCTTCATTTGAATCACGGAAATTGCGTAAAAAAATTGTGAAACATCTTTAAAGTTCTACAACCCAATCAGTTGTGTTATGTGGAGAGTGGCGGTTTCTACCTCGAGGATGAAACTCAACAGCCATTTCGGTCCCAGGGGGAATGCGCTTTCTCGCAATTTGGTATTCTACGGAAATAAAGCAGAAAAGTTGGCTGAAAGTTGTTCGTGAAGGCCTGGCACCTCAACTTTTGAATCTCATTCAATATGATAAATGAGAGGATCATATAATAAGAGGATTGCATGCTGCACTAATTAAAGACCAGTTCATTAGTACCCTATACGTAAGATCCAATTCATGGCACGAGGAGGACGTCCGGCTCTTGCCTAAGACTTGAAGTGAGTGAGGGTAAAGAGCTTACCCTCAAGAGTCATGGGTGAACCACGTACAATTACAAGTGATTTATGCTGCAAAATGCCCATGAGCGATATAAACCTGTGAACGTGGAGAGACTCTGAGAAGAGGGTATTTATTGAGAACTGAATGAAATATACTGTGGGCGTCTTGAGTGATTTTAGATGAGTATTAATAGCTTATTGCTAGCCAAAATGCAGAATAGCAAAATACGTCATTCTTCAATGCTTATTAGAAAATTTCTTCATCAGGGATGGGTATGAGATTTATGATAGTTGCCATGTTTTTACATAGAGCCAAAGCAATCTTTACATCAACTGTAGTTCGCACAAAGCTTAATTTGAAGTTTCTTATTGTTTCACTTGAACAAAACAATCGCGGATTGATGCAACCATCTTCACAACAAATATAGTTTACTTAAGGCTTAATTTAAAGTGGCAGTTCAAATTAACTTGAAAAAACGGTCACGAATTAATGCATTTGACGCTCGATGTGGCAGAGGGCTCACACGTCACAGCCAGCGTCTGCGCCTTGCGCGAGTCGTTGCGTTGCGGAGGCGCCTAAGAAAATTAGTTGTCTCCATGGTAAGACACCGGGTGCTCTTTTTTAACCTTTCACCAACCGAACCTGAGAGGCTATGCACTGAAGAAGATAAGCTGATTTCCTAATGTTAAATAATCAGGCTAAATTCGTAATATCGCTAGTCCAACAAATAGGTAGGATTTTTGAGAGTGTCAACTTTAAAAAAATGGAATAAAAGAAATCCTAACCTGCGAAACCAGCCATGCCTCTGATGCTACTTATTTTTGTTCGTCGTTCCAGGATTTAGAAAGATGTCTTGATCCATTTCTCATCTGTAAGAGGCGGGAAGAAGAAAATGAGGTGGTTTTTGATTTGTAGTATTTTATGCGCATTTGTATTTAAAATATTAAGTTCTTGTAATTTTTTTATTGCTCTGAAAAATTAGTTGCGGGAGTTTGGTAGGTTAAAGTGTCCTCACCGTCCAAGTGGCAACGTGGGGGATGCGTTATGAAAGGTTAAATTCCACTAAAAATGCAAATAGATCATAATTTCTCAAAAATAAATCGACTTTGAAGTGTTCAATTGCGTCTTCTGTCCTCTGTAATTAATGCAGGCAGTTGCATCGCTTGCCCTTTCCCTCTACTCTCTTGTAGTGCATTTTTGAGGAGAGGTCGCCATTGATCAAAGGAAAGAGTTTTTCGCCCTCTCGCCATTGATCACCTCGACAAGGAATGAGTAAGCTCTAGAACTCTGAGTGATTCAGTGCTACATCACTGCGATGAGACCAGAACTAACTCAAGAGAGTTGGGATCTCTTAGTTTAGCACCCTGCATCATTTGAAAATTGCTTCAATGCTACAACCTAGGCATAAAATTTCACTTTCTTAACTCGAAGCTGTTATGATTTCTCTAGACCGAACATGTTTCTCCCCTTTACGAGTAACTCGACTCTGCCTACCCAAACTTGAAGCGAAGTTTGATGAATAGCAACATGCCTGCAGGCGAAGCTGAAAAAAGAGTTTCCCCTCGACCTTTGAAATAATCTCGCATCAATTGTTAGATCGCCAACTTTTTCTATTTTTCTAATTAATTTTCTTGAGACCCTTGAAGAGAATGATGGCAGGGGGACACCAATCAATGAAGCGAAACCCTCATTCTTCTCCACCTGTTGCTCCGTCGGCCTTTTGAAGCATCCTTTGCCAAATTGGCCTTCTGTTAAAGCCTGCCTAAAATATCGAGGTCCTCTGCGAAGACGCCGTAAAGACTTGAGATATATGACTGCTCATAGAGGCTAATATCACAGGAGCTCTCCACCTCTCCAAAACTCTCGCAGGAACACCCGGACGGCAGAAGATCGGTTCGAGACACACAAGGTTTCTTGTGCGATATAAATTTCCTTCTTTCGTTCTCTTTCTCTTCAGATATTTATGGCAACCAAAATAGATATTTTGTTCAAAACAGGAGAAACATAATCGTATCGGAGGTCCAAAGGATTCATTTTCGAGTGTTGCTGTGCGATACTAGCTGTCACTGCTGTCTATCATGACCTTTCTCCGCGACGAAGAGCCTTTTCAATTTCACCGATCAGTTTGAGAAAAATGCGTAACCTTAGACAAAGAATGAAGGTCGCGGGAAAAAGGAAAGTTGTTTGTCAGTTTTATAGTTTCTGAGATGAAGTTAAATTTTCAAACGTCCTTTTACGTTTTGTTGTCATTAAAATAAATCGGTCGAAAACATATTCTTGGATTTATTCAGCGGTGCGCTTGGCCAGTTAAGAAATGAGAGATCAGATGTTAGATTGTTGTGTCCTTCATATTCAATACACATGCTGACAACTCAGAGCTCAAATTTTTGCCAATCACCTCTCTTTTATGAACATAGTAGAAACAATCTGAGCGCTGCTTCCCAACGTGCTGTAACCTTTTAATGATACGTCCAAAGGTTTTGTAAATTTTTTCGAATTAATTGTTCGTGGTAACATGCACAAATAGTCTGTTCTTGAGCTGAGTGTTTCATTTCTTACCTTCATTTCGTAATTTATTCCTAAAGTACACCGGTTCAGATCTGCTAAGCTAATTAAACTTTTATATCTCTCATTTATATCATTCCTATCTCTCATCTTTTATTTTCGTACTTTCATCTCATTCGTAATTTCTTAATTTCACCTGTTCCTCATTTGTATGATAATTCACCTCCTATTTTCATCATCGCTTTTCCCTTAGTTTGTTTTTTGATTTCGCCAGTAATTTTACCCGTTCAATCCATGCGAGACTTCCATGATGGCTTACATTTGATACCGCACCAGTGGAGCAAAACCGATGTCGTTCGATGCAGCCAAACAAGAACATTTTTTGAGTGAGTAATTATGCGTTGAGGCAAATTTTGTTGATTCACTTTTATAGCAATTAATTCTTTGAAATAGTCTCGTGCATGAAATGTTATTCTCTTAACCGCTTTTGAGGAAGGTACGAGCTCGAAATCATGCGTGTCTTGCCCACATAATAGTTGAATTTTATTTGAAAAATTGCGCTTCTTTTCATTCCTACATTTAAATTTTTGAAATTTCAGTTTTCATTACCACGAGGTAAATTTGAGACTCTTATTTCCAACATAGCAGTGCTGAAAAATAGACGATAGACACACAGGTCTGCTTGAATGTTTCAGAACGAAGAGTTGTCTCAGTTACTAAGTAGATGAAACGTCCTCTCCGCCACACTAGTAGGTAATTTTCGAAGCGGGATTAATGTAGCTAAGCAACGGTATCGGTTCAGGGTCATCCCACCGAGGCCAGGAAATCCAGCGGAAATACGTTTCAAAAATATTGTACGAGATACCCAGGATAAGGCCGGGGCTTGGGTGTGCGCCTCCGCCGTGACCTGCGTCGACTCAAGAATTAGCCAGAAAGCGACTAGGTGAGCTGTTTCGATCTTTTCTTGCGGTGCAGCAAGTAGCTCGCGAGTTCGTTCGGTTGTTAAGCTATTTTTAGGGACAAAATAAACCAGAACATGAAAACAAAGGTTCAACTGAATTCACAACTGGAAAATAAGTACTCGAATTGATTTTGCGCGGTGTAGCTCCGTAGGTTTACACGTTGATATTATGGGAAAAACAGGCGCACAATAATTTAGTTATAGCTTAATCGTTACAATGTGAATGCTGCGTGACGTTACTTCACTTCATAACACAGAGCTGTAGTTGTGCAGGTAGACGTCCTCAGCACATAGTTATGAAAATCAAACGCACAAGCAAGGGCTTTAAACTTTTGAAATAGTTAAAATATAGCTTCATATAGCTTTGAAACCTAGCTCCAACTTGCAATAGCTAAGCATGCAAGTGGGCAACAAGGGAGAGATACAATAATTTATACCCAATTGCCACAATCATGTTTGCTAAAGTCACACGATTGCTATGGTCATGTTTGCTATAGTCACTGTTCAGCTATTAGGCCTTCATGAATAACATTTTAGATCGAAAATGATTTCAGTCACGCTCATATCATCAATCGTAAAAATTAGTTTTTTTATCGTGCCAGTAAAAGCAATTGGAAAGTAAATAAATTATGTACACTGAAATCAAGAAACAGAAGCCCACTGGACTGCAAAGTTAAAGTGGCGATCAAACAGACGGCTTCGCCGTGCTGGAGTTTAGCAACTGCAGCAGCAGCTGTCGAACAACTGGCGAAACTTTCTGACAATAATAACAATTAGGTGAAGACCTGCGAATGCAAACATTCAACGAGATTGAAAGGGAGTGATTACTCTGAAAAAAGTATCGTAAAAATCTTTTGAATGGGACTTACCCAGGATTATGCGAACTCTAACGTTGGAGTTGATGTGGCTGGAGAAACAAGACATTAGAGTTGCTGCTTGCGTGCTAGTGCTGGTGCTTTCACACCATTCTGCGAATGTAATTTTATTGAGTGATTACATGGAGCGCTTGGTCAGAATCGCTCATACCGGGGCCTGATAGAATGTTTAGGTCCAATTTGGAACCGCATTTTCGAAATTTAATTTACATTTTGAGTATCTGTTGGTGCTTGGTTCTCACTATAAACAAAGCTTTGATATTCAGGAACTTGTGGAAACTTACCAGGGAAATAACCCGCATTGATGGCACAACATTCATACTCCAGCTTACTATGAATGTTACCGGTACTCTTTGTGAGCATGTCTCCCATAACGAGTATAAACTGAGTTCGGTATTAGCTAACGCATACTGGCACACGCATTGGAAGCGACATATTTTCACAGAAGGCAGAAAAATAGCTTGCGGCGGCCCAAATGATCCCAACGTACCGTGCCATGCTCTTCTGTTGAATTACCTATGTATTATTAAGCAAAGCTAGCCTGGGTATCCCAATCAGTGTCTTGCTAATTCTCTGGCTTGCCTTATTACCAGGGTATTGATAGTTGCCAGGGTATTGATAGTTTTCAGGGTATTGATAGTTGTCAGGGTATTGATAGTTGCCAGGGTATTGATAGTTGCCAGGGCATTGCTGGTTACTAGGGTATTGCAGGTTTTCAAGATATATTCCTCACTCTCTCTAGTTTTTAACAACTACTCTCAGGTGAAATCAAACTTACTTTTGATGAAGTGAAAATACGTTTAGTGGAATCAACTTGGAATGAACGTAGGGTATGCGAGCGATGAACAGAGTGACCCATAAGTAACTTACCTCTTTAGATAATCGATCAGATAAAAACTATGAAGCACAAGAGTTTGAGATAATTAAATTGACGCAGGAGGGTTTTCAAGGTCCTTATGACCTCAATTAACACTCCTTGGAACAAGCTTAATTGTGTCATTATTCCGAACGGTTCGCGGTCTGCCCCAGTGTTTTTTTTCTGTTGGGATCTGCATTTTTTGAATTTAGAGACCGTAATTTTAAGCTGTTTTTATCAAGATGTTTTGACCACTAAAACTGTTCCTGTGTTTTGTTTTACTCGCTAATAATTGCTTCATTACAGTGGAGGAAAACTTTACAATTTTCGCTTGCTGTACTTTTGCGTAGCGCACCGTTTTAAGGGATAAAAGTCGTGATTTATAAGAACGATAGGTCGTGATTGCTTTTAGATTATAAACAAAATTTCAATAAATTTCATATTCCATGTATCATTCAGAAATGCCCTGAACTTTTTGTGTTTCGTAGTTTTCATGGCATCGATTTTCAAAAAGGAAAAGTTACTTATGGCCCACCCTGTACGTCATATGATATAAATAATTAAAATAAATTCTTCCATGTTCTCATGAGCTGATGCACCTCACTCGAAATATTCTTCGCGTGAGACTCAAAGCTGAGAAGTATTCCAGCAAATAGCTGGACTTGCAGTACACATAGCATAGGTTGCGTTGCTACATATCCTCCTGGAATTGAGTGTTGGATGAGTGATGCTCACTATCTGCATTAATGACACAACTTTAGAAACTTTTCCATTAAAATTTAAGTCTGGTATTTCAGGAAAGATGCCAGAAACCAATAATTCAAGCCCCTAACAGTAAAACAGAGCACTCGCAGCTAATTCACTATTTAAAAACCTTGCGCTGTTTCCGCTGCGGAGAAAAACGGCGCTCAGTGGTACTCTGCCCATTTTTCTCGAGCGCATCATAATTTAAGGATAGATAGTCATCAGTGCACGATTTATCTTCAGTTTGCCGTTTAGGGACCTCTCGTATATTGTCTCCACGAGCGCTCCAAAAGACGAATACGATGGCTCAAACGAGCTGGAAATACACGTGGCATTGCAGACTTGACCAATTGAGATGCGCAAAAGTATTTGCTCGCTCTGTGCAGGGGTGGGGGGAGATATTTCTTTTGAAAGTAATTTCGTTACTTATCAAAAGAAAAAACAGTTGCAGCAGAGCGATTGCAGTTGTCTACCTCCATTTACCTGAGACAGCTTTCCTCATTAGCTGCGAAAAACATGATAAGGCGGCTTGTTCTCGCGGTTGCCGCGACAGACACATGACGAACAAAACATCATGGCTCATTTCCTAGATGTTTTTCGGATTGGATTTGGAATCGTTCAGAAACATATGTAGCTAAACATCACACGGACTAAGCCAAAACAACACTTATCACTAAAACAAACATTGGCTGGATTCAGGCATTAAAAATGTGATGAAAACCAACGATGACCAAATAATAAACCTTGGGTTTGAGCTCCCACAACAAAGGAAGTAGATTTAGACACAGTAGTGGTGCAATGAAGATTGAAGATGAGAAATAAACAAACGATGAATGAAACTCACGTCTTGTGCCCCAGCCCAGAGCTCGGCAGTTGCGCGGCATGAGCTGCGTCGCGTTGTGGTGTGAGCCCAGACACACCGGCCGAACGTAGTCGCTCAGCTGCACCTCCTCCTCCAGCTGCTCGGGAAATTTTCAGCGCTTAGAACCTCAGTGCACTTCCGTGATGGATATTAATCTGTGTGGGTAACATCATTGATAAATTATAGTACGAGAAGAATGGGGATAATACCGTGCGTAGATGGTATCGTTATCAGATCACAACACAAGTTGCAGGTGAATGTGACAAAACAAGAGGATAACAACAGTATGCCTGGATATCAATACAATCTCCTTTTGACACGTTTCCCGTAAAACGAACTGTGAGGAAATCTAATGAGCGTGATGTTTATTTGGCAGGAAATCATAAAAATACGGAAGCGAGCACTAGCTTCAAGGTTGATCTCATCTCAGTGTTTGAAGAGCAGGGAGATCTCAATCTAAATCGAGCAGTCTGGACGGACTTGACGTTGAAACTTGTGACTACCTGCAAAACCTCTTTGAGCTTGCCGGAGCCAATCAATGAGTAATCCGGAGCGTAGTCTGATTAGTTCCTGCTTCTAATGCGATAATCCCCGAAGTGTCGTCGCTTCACTAGCGTCTCATTCACAGCTCATATTTCTGCATGTTGTGTAGTTAGTCATATAACGCGTCATGTATCAATTCTATTTGCACAACATAGTAGTAAGAAAATGATTGATCGGAATAATCGCAGGGTCGAAAATTATTTGCGTGACTTACTGTACATTAAAGATGCTATCATTGCACAGAAAGAAAAATGATTAATTCTCATTTGCCGAATGTTGACATGGCTCACTGTGACGAATGTTGAAAAAACTAAAATAAAACCACGTAAGAACGTTTGTTATTTAGCATTAAGAATCAAGTCATTTTCAGTCGTCCTGACTACCTCCTCTTTCTCTTCATTTGAACCCTCTGACCGCCCCACACCCACCTTCACCAGCACCCCCTGGCTGCCCCACACCTTCACCAGCACCCCCTGGCTGCTCCACAACTACACCAGCACCACCTGGCCGCCCCACACCTACACCAGCACCACCTGGCTGCCCCAC